>JAQNDB010003378.1:0-29740 GCA_029204045.2 Tillandsia leiboldiana | reverse complement strand
TATATCTGAGGCTCAAGTTTTGCTACACGCACACCCGCGGTTTGGCCACCGCAAGGGTGTGCTTTTCCGGAAAAATGGTACGTTGACCCGTGTACCCACGCGAAGGTGGCGTTAGGAATGGGGGCCCCCATGGGTGGGGGGTGTGAGCTGTATTGTCGAGGTCGGTGCTCGACGGCCGAGGCAGGTGCTCGGCGGTGGGCATCGGGGAAGGTGCCCGATGTTATTTTGATACAGGGTGTAGTTATGGTGGATGATGCATGGGAGGGATGGTTGCTCCGGTGTTTGTGGTTTGCCTTATCATTGCTTATCTACGCTTATCATGCTATTTCTAGTCACTAACTTCCCACACCGTGACAGGTTCGTCCAGGGGCGAGTGCTAGGGCGCCGGTGAGGACGCGAGGGTGCTGATCTGATTTTTGGGTGATTTCAGATACAGTGACTCTTCTTTCCCTTTTCTTTTATTATTCATGATAGCTAGCTGTGGTTTGCGACACCCCCGTGGGGTCGAAGTGGATGTTGCCCTTTTTCCTTTTGAATAATTGAATGAATTCTACGCTCTCTCTTACTCGGCCGTATTGAACGATGAAAAGCAAAGTAAACCGTTTGCGAAAACTGCTTTTAAAACATGGGTGCCGTGTGGGCACCAAGCTTTACAAACCTTATGGGATTTATGTATTTTGCGAAATGTTTTCATAAACGATGGCGTCGTGTGGATGCCGCTTTCAAAACCCTGTGATTATTTATCCTTTCAAAACACCGGCCTTTATGCTTTAAGTGAATGCTAGAATATCAAGTGAATTGTATGGTTGTATGTGTACAAGACCCCAACTGATGTGGTTAGAGATTGTATGTGCTACGCCTTGTGAGGCACCTTATAGTTGAGACGCCGTGCATATACAAAGGAGACTCTGCCCGTTTGTAGAGCGAATTTGTGTATGCGGCGGGTCTGGGCACGCGCCGGGGAATATTGTTTTAAAAAAAAAAATATATGGTCGAACCAGGGGCATCGGTGGCTCCTCTTCCGCGCGATGCTAACCCCCGGGGCGTGACAGATTAAGATGGTATCAGAGCGGGAAACTTTAACCACAACAGTCGGGGCCTAACATCCACGGGCGCAATACTCTGGCTACTGAGTAATATAGTGAACACGGGATAAATAAAACGCGAGTGCTCGTTGAGACAAAAAGGGGGGGGGGGGGAGATTAGTGTTCTCTTTCTTTTATCCCTTTAGTGCCAACACTAGCGGCGTGCCGTTTTGTTTAAACTAGGAGTAACTGGTTCGTACAAATGTTCAGATCATGGCCAGGACTAGATCCACAGCCGAGGACACGGGGGCGGACGCAGCGGAAGCGATGACTGCGGAGAATCAGCTCCTAAGGCAGCAGCTACAGGAGATGACGGAACAGTTGGCAGCCCTGAACGACCACGTGCGCCAACTGACGCAGCAACAGCAGGCCGCCGCGACGGCGGAGGTTGCCCCGGGCCCTCTCCCGGGGCCAGCGGCACCGGCAATGGGACCGCCGATGATGGAGACCCAAGGAGGGGTTGCCCCCACCCGGGCCTCGGCGCCTGAGGTGCCCTTAACTCAACCGACGGCGCCGGAGGTGGCCCCTTCGACGGCAACGGCAGGGCCGGCAGCGACACCAATCGTCGGAATTGCTCCAAGTGTGACGGTTGTGGTACCCACCCCCGCCGCGACCGCCAACGTCGCGAAGGAGGGGGCGAATCTACCAAGCGAGCGAGACCGCGTACGCGCCAACCTGGCCGACTTCAAGAAATACGACCCGCCAACGTTTGAGGGGGACACGACAGACCCCTGGGTCGTGGAGAAATGGGTAGATACAATGGAGAAGTTGTTCGAGGACCTATTGATGGAAGACCACGAGCGGGTCCCCCTGGCCGCCCACTTACTCGAGGGGAATGCCCGCATTTGGTGGAAGACTGTACGCCCCGACTCTGCGTCGGGCGCTACCCTTCCGTCATGGACTACCTTTAAACAGCAGCTATTCGGGGCGTTCTTTACCAATAGCGTGAAGAAACAACTGGAGGACGACTTAAACCACATCAGGCAGGGAGCCAAAACAGTAATGGAGTACCAGAGGGAGTTCGTGAGACTGGCGAACTGTGTCCCGTTCGTCATTCGGGATGAATCCCATAAGGCACAACTGTTTGTGGATGGATTGAGGACGGACATTTTCCAAGTGGTGGACGCGGCGGACCTACATACCTTCCAGAAGGTGGTCGACCGAGCCACCATCGTGGAACGAGGTTTTGCCGTCACGCGCGCCCGGAGGGAAGGCCACCACCAGCAAGACGACAGGAAGCGGACCCAGATGACCTCAGGGGGAGGGGGTTCCTCCAGCGGGAATCGACCTCCTAAGCGGTGGAGGCCCCAACAGGGAGCCAAGGGAGCGCCAGGAGAGGGACAACGCTCGGAAAATCGCTCTTGCGTGATATGCGGCGGGGCGCACCGAGTGATGGATTGCTCCAAGAGACAGGACCATTGTTTCCGATGTGGCAAGCAGGGACACTTTCGTTTCAACTGTCCCCTGAACCAAGGCACCGCATCTTCTGCAGCCTCCGTGCCCTCACCTCAGCACGCAGGGCGAGGGAAAGCTCCAATGACGTCAGCCCCCAGACCGCCAGCACCCCGATCTATAGGGGAAAAGCCACCACCTTCGGGAGGCCGCGTCTACGCGATGGGACAGCAGGAGACACACCCGTCTGAGCACGTCGTCGCAGGTATCACTCTTGCTTCCGTTTATCGCGCTAGAACCCTTTTTGACACCGGAGCGACCCTCTCGTTTATGTCTCGAGACTTCGCACTGACCCATGATTTTGAGTTGAGACCCTTACCCAGTCTGATGACCGTTCACACCGCGGGGGGATCCCTGGAGGCACGCAACATGGTGCCTTCCTGCCCTATATGGATGGGAAGGCTTCCGTGCCCCTGGGATCTGGTAGTCATTCCATTGAAAGAGTATGATGTAGTGCTCGGAATGGATTGGCTCACGTGGTACCTTGCGGTCATAGACTGCGAGAAGCGCGAGGTGCGACTAATGTACCCCGATTTTCCGGAGAACGTGTACTTGGCTTGCAAGAGCGTTTCCTTTTCTTCCATGATTCCTGCATCCCGAGCCAGGAAGTTGGTTGAGGGCGGGTGTATGGCCTACTTGGTGTCGGTGGCCCTGGCCGCCGGATCCTCCACGGCACTCCCCGACATCCCTGTGGTGAGGGACTTCCCAGATGTCTTTCCGGCCGACCTACCTGGGTTACCCCCCGAGAGAGAAGTTGTCTTTCCTATTGAGCTTCCACCCGGCACACGACCAATCACGAAGGCCCCCTACAGGATGGCCTTCGCGGAGCTGAAGGAACTTAAGGCGCAGCTAGAGGACCTCCTGGACAGGGGGTTTATCAGACCAAGTGTGTCCCCTTGGGGCGCGCCTGTACTCTTTGTACGAAAGAAAGACGGGAGCTTGCGTTTGTGCATCGACTATCGGGAAATCAACAAAGTCACAGTGAAAAACAAGTATCCCCTACCAAGGATTGATGACCTTTTTGACCAGCTGCGGGGTGCAACTGTCTTCTCAAAGATCGACCTGCAGTCGGGCTACCACCAGCTCCGAGTCCGAGACGAAGATATTCCGAAGACGGCGTTCCGGACTCGGTATGGCCATTACGAGTTTACGGTAATGCCATTCGGGCTTACCAATGCCCCTGCGGTGTTCATGGACATGATGAACCGAGTTTTCAGACCCTTCCTGGATCAGTTCGTAGTGGTTTTCATCGACGACATCCTAATTTACTCCACCACCGATGAGAAGCACGAGGAGCACCTACGAACAGTTCTACAAACTCTTAGGGAGCAGGAGCTATTCGCAAAACTCAAGAAATGCGAATTTTGGCTTCGCAAGGTGGGGTTTCTGGGGCATATCATTTCAGCAGCAGGAGTCGCAGTGGATCCCAAGAAGGTGGAGTCGGTGACCGACTGGCCCCAGCCGACCACGGTGACAGAGGTGCGCAGCTTCTTGGGCCTTGCGGGATACTACAGACGTTTCGTAGAGGGTTTCTCGAAGATTGCGACCCCTCTGAACCGCCTAACCCGGAAAGGAGTAAAGTTCTTTTGGACGGCCCAATGCCAAGAGAGCTTTGAAGAACTTAAGAAGCGGTTGACAAGAGCGCCTGTGCTTGCCTTACCAACCCCCGGGGAAGACTACGAAGTCTACTGCGATGCATCGCGAATAGGACTGGGAGGAGTACTAATGCAGCAAGGAAGAGTCATCGCCTATGCTTCAAGGCAGCTCAAGGATTACGAACAGAACTACCCGATCCATGACTTGGAACTTGCCGCAGTGGTCTTCGTTCTGAAACTATGGAGGCACTACCTCTACGGTGTGCATTGCAACGTGTTCTCGGACCACCAAAGCCTTAAGTACCTTTTCACCCAGAATGAGCTTAACCTACGGCAGAGGAGGTGGTTGGAGCTACTGAAGGATTACGACTTAACCATTCAGTACCACCCGGGAAAAGCAAATGTTGTAGCCGATGCTCTAAGCAGGAAGGGACAAGCAGAAGGAACTTCGGCGGGCACGATCACGCAGCAGAATGACTTGATCGCGGAATTTTCACGACTGAGGTTGGAAGTGGTACCAGCAGGGACGGTTGAGCGACTGTTGACCTTAACAGTCGCGCCGACCCTATTGGAGAGGATTCGAGAAGGCCAAGGTGCGGACCCACAGCTGCAGCTGGAACGAGATAGGATCTCACCGGAGCAGAGTGGAGACTTTGCGGTGGGAACGGACGGCACCCTTCGGTTCCGAGGGCGGATCTGCGTGCCTGATCTGCCAGATCTAAAGAAGGAAATCCTGACTGAAGCACATAGCGCCCCCTACGTGGCGCACCCTGGGGGCACCAAGATGTACCGGGATATCCGACAGACCTTCTGGTGGCCAAGATTGAAGGGAGATGTGACGCTGTTCGTAGCCCACTGTTTGATTTGCCAACAGGTGAAAGCCGAGCATCAACGGCCGGCGGGGAAGTTGCAACCCCTACCCGTGCCCGAATGGAAATGGGAGCAAATCACAATGGACTTTGTCACCGGTTTCCCACGTTCGCAACAGGGACACGAGGTTCGTTTCAAACTTTTGGAAGAGCCTACAACGAGCCTTGGGGACCAAATTACACTTCAGCTCAGCCTTTCACCCCCAGACGGACGGGCAATCCGAGCGGGTGATTCAGATACTCGAGGACATGCTTCGCGCGTGCGTACTGGATTTGGGAGACGGATGGTCGCACTACCTACCCCTTGCAGAGTTCGCATACAACAACAGCTACCAAGCGAGCATTCAGATGGCGCCGTACGAAGCATTGTACGGCAGGCGCTGTAGATCCCCGATCTGTTGGGACGATCTGGGGGAGAGAAAGTTCTTGGGGCCGGACCTGGTGGCCGAGACTGAGGAAAGGGTGCGCCTCATCAGGCGACGTTTGGCAACCGCCCAGAGCCGGCAAAAGAGCTATGCAGACCGGAGACGACGCGACTTGGAATTCCAGGTGGGAGAACACGTATTACTGCGGGTGTCGCCGTCAAAGGGGGTGAAGCGGTTTGGGTTGAGGGGCAAGTTGAGCCCGCGGTACATAGGGCCATTTGAGATTCTGGAGCGCATCGGCCCGGTAGCCTACCGCCTCGCCCTACCACCGAACCTTGACCGCGTTCATGATGTGTTCCACGTATCCATGCTTCGGAAATACCTCCCCGACCCTTCGCGGGTGCTTGACGCCTCTGCGATTGAACTCAAGGAGGATTTGAGTTTCGCAGAAGTACCGGTGCGAATCCTAGCCCGGGAAGACAAAAAGCTGCGTAGTCGGACAATTCCCTACGTGAAGGTGCTTTGGAGCAATCAAGAAGAGCGTGAGGCAACTTGGGAACCCGAGACAAAGATGAGGGAGTGTTACCCGGACCTGTTCGCCGCTGGGGAAGATTAAGTTTCGGGGACGAAACTTGTTTTTAGCGGTAAGTGGTGTAAGACCCAGCCCTTCCTTAACTCTTCTGGTCACTCTCTTCTCGTAATGCCCGACCAGGGGCCTCATTTTTGGTGTTTTTCCGGACAGACCGTCGGGGCCCGCAGATAATTTTAGGCGGTAGAGCTCGCGGAGCGGAGCGCGTGGGCGCGATCGGTTTATTTTTCCGACTCCCGGTCTGACCAGAATTAATCCTCGAAGTTGGGGTCCCCCTTAGGCGCCTCGGGATCCGTGTTGGGACCCGCGCACCTTTTAAGGTAAACCCTAATCCTTTTAGTATAAATATAGCCGTGAGGGAAAGAGGATTGGGGTTCCTCTTATTTCTTTTGGTGGCCGCCTCTATTCTTCTTCTTCCTCCCTCGTAGCCGCCGGCAAAGAGTAACCAAGCACACGGGCAAGGGTAGACGGAGGAGGCAAGCGGACGATCCCTCTTTCTCCTCCTCTTCCGCACATCGAGGTGAGTCGGATGCGTTTCGTTTGGGGGAATCTCCCCCTTTTCTTTTGTTGGTCACGAGGAGGGAGAAGGGGCGGCGCCATCGCGCGCCGCTGCGCGCGGGGCCGGCCGCGGGTGGGGCGCCATGCGGGCAGGTGCCGCGCGGGGTCGCCCACACCGCGGGCAGCGCGCCGCGCGACGCTCGGCCGCGCGGGGCCGCCCACAAGAGGGGGCGCCCGCGCGGGCTGGTGCCGCGCGGGGCCGCCCCGCACCGCGGGCAGCGCGCCCGCGCGGCGCTCGGCCGCGCGGGGCCGCCCGCAAGAGGGGGCGCCCGCGCGGGCTGGTGCCGCGCGGGGCCGCCCCGCACCGCGGGCAGCGCGCCCGCGCGGCGCTCGGCCGCGCGGGGCCGCCCGCAGGAGGGGCGCCGCGCGGGCTGGTGCCGCGCGGGGTCGCCCCGCACCGCGGGCAGCGCGCCCGCGCGGCGATCGGCCGCGCGGGGCCGCCCGCTGGAGGGGCGCCCGCGCGGGCTGGTGCCGCGCGGGGTCGCCCCGCACCGCGGGCAGCGCGCCCGCGCGGGCTGGTGCCGCGCGGGGCCGCCCGCAGGAGGGGCGCCCGCACGGGCTGGTGCCGCGCGGGGTCGCCCCGCACCGCGGGCAGCGCGCCCGCGCGGCGCCCGGCCGCGCGGGGCCGCCCGCAGGAGGGGCGCCCGCGCGGGCTGGTGCCGCGCGGGGTCGCCCCGCACCGCGGGCAGCGCGCTCGCGCGGTGCCCGGCCGCGCGGGGCCGCCCGCAGGAGGGGCGCCCGCGCGGGCTGGTGCCGCGCGGGGTCGCCCCGCACCGCGGGCAACGCGCCCGCGCGGGCTGGTGCCGCGCGGGGGCTGCGCCCAGGCAGAGTGGTCGTCGCACGGGCCGGTGCTGTGCGAAGAACTCCGCCGCACGCTGTTGGGAGTCGTTGTAAGTTTCGGACTTCTAAGTCTTGACTTGCCCTTGTTCCTTCAGGAGTGCGGGACGCTATTGGCGACTGGTGCACAGACGCGGACTGGACGAACGCAGGACGACGCACACAAGGTGGGTACGTTCCCGGAGATTTCGGGAATAGGGATTAACTGTTAGAAATAGCATGTTGGGGCAAGGTGGAATTATCAGTCTCCTTCTGTTTTTACGCTAACCCTGTTATACTATGATACTTAATCTGAGGCTCAAGTTTTGCTACACGCACACCCGCGGTTTGGCCACCGCAAGGGCGTGCTTTTCCGGAAAAGTGGTACGTTGACCCGTGTACCCCACGCGAAGGTGGCGTTAGGAATGGGGGCCCCCATGGGTGGGGGGTGTGAGCTGTATTGTCGAGGTCGGTGCTCGACGGCCGAGGCAGGTGCTCGGCGGTGGGCATCGGGGAAGGTGCCCGATGTTATTTTTGATACAGGGTGTAGTTATGGTGGATGATGCATGGGAGGGATGGTTGCTCCGGTGTTTGTGGTTTGCCTTATCATTGCTTATCTACGCTTATCATGCTATTTCTAGTCACTAACTTCCCACACCGTGACAGGTTCGTCCAGGGGCGAGTGCTAGGGCGCCGGTGAGGACGCGAGGGTGCTGATCTGATTTTTGGGTGATTTCAGATACAACGACTCTTCTTTCCCTTTTCTTTTATTATTCATGATAGCTAGCTGTGGTTTGCGACACCCCCGTGGGGTCGAAGTGGATGTTGCCCTTTTTCCTTTTGAATAATTGAATGAATTCTACGCTCTCTCTTACTCGGCCGTATTGAACGATGAAAAGCAAAGTAAACCGTTTGCGAAAACTGCTTTTAAAACATAGGTGCCGTGTGGGCACCAAGCTTTACAAACCTTATGGGATTTATGTATTTTGCGAAATGTTTTCATAAACGATGGCGTCGTGTGGATGCCGCTTTCAAAACCCTGTGATTATTTATCCTTTCAAAACACCGGCCTTTATGCTTTAAGTGAATGCTAGAATATCAAGTGAATTGTATGGTTGTATGTGTACAAGACCCCAACTGATGTGGTTAGAGATTGTATGTGCTACGCCTTGTGAGGCACCTTATAGTTGAGACGCCGTGCATATACAAAGGAGACTCTGCCCGTTTGTAGAGCGAATTTGTGTATGCGGCGGGTCTGGGCACGCGCCGGGGAATATTGTTTTAAAAAAAAATATATATGGTCGAACCAGGGGCATCGGTGGCTCCTCTTCCGCGCGATGCTAACCCCCGGGGCGTGACAGGGAGACCATGGTGGCGGCCGTTCCTACTGTGGCCGCCGCCGCTGCGGGAGAGGGGACAGCTTCACTGACGAAGCGGGAGCGGGTACGAGCCAACCTGGCGGATTTCAAGAAATACGATCCGCCCGTTTTCGAGGGAGAAACGACCGACCCTTGGGTCGTCGAGGACTGGGTGGGATCGATGGAAAAGCTATTTGAAGACTTGCTCATGGAGGACTTTGAGCGGGTTCCCCTAGCGGTCCACTGTCTGGGGGGAAACGCCCGCTTATGGTGGAAGACGGTGCGCCCCGACCCCACCAAGAGCACCGTGCTTCCATCATGGACGATGTTCAAGCAGGAGCTGTTTGGGGCTTTCTTCACCAACAGCGTCAAAAAGAAACTGGAGGACGACTTGAACCATATCCAGTAGGGGAGCAAGACAGTCATGGAATATCAGCGCGAATTCGTGCGTTTGGCAAATTGCGTCCCTTTCGTCATAAAGGACGAAGCCCACAAGGCGCAACTCTTTGTGGATGGATTGCGAAGTGATATCTTCCAAGTGGTACAGGCAGCCGATTTGCACACGTTCCAGAAAGTGGTCGACCGGGCCACTGTGGTCGAGCGCGGGTTCGCAGTTACTCGTGCCAAGAGGGAGGCCCCGGCGCGCCACGAGGATAACAAGCGACAACAACAGTACTACGGGGGGGATTCTTCCAGTGGAAGTCGACCCCCCAAGCGGTGGAGACCACAGTCAGGATCCCGGAGCGCACCTGCAGGAGGACCGAGGCCGGGGGACAGGCCTTGTGTAATCTGCGGGGGGGCACACCAGGTGCTAGACTGCCCCCAGAGAGTCGATCATTACTTTCGCTGCGGCAAGCAGGGGCACTTCCGCCGCAACTGCCCCCTAGCCGTGGGACCAGCCTCCTCTGCCGCATCCACGCCTTCGCCACAGTTCTCCGGGCTGGGGAAAGCTCCTTTGGGGTCGACCTCTAGGCCCCGGCATCGCGGCGCGAGGAGACAAGGCAGCCTCAACCGGGCGGACGAGTTTATTCAATGACCAACCAAGAGACGGACAGGCCGGAGAACGTGCTTGCAGGTATTACTTCTGTTTCAAATTCCCGAGCTAGAACCCTCTTTGATACCGGAGCAACACACTCGTTCATTTCTTGTGATTACGTGTTTATGCATGACCTCGGGGAGACACCTCTCCAAAACCGATTGACGGTCCAGACGGCGGGTGGGACACTGGAGGCGACCAGTTTGGTGGCCACCTGCCCGATTAAACTAGGGCGACTGCCTTGTCCTTGGGATTTGGTGGTAATTCCCCTAAAGGAGTACGACGTGGTGTTGGGCATGGATTGGCTCTCAAGGTACCAAGTGCTTATCGACTGCGAGAAGCGGATGGTGCAACTACAAGAACCAAGTTTCCCAAAAAATGTGTATCTGGCGTGCAAGAGCACCTCCTTCCCAGCGGTCATCTCAGCGGCACAAGCTCGGAGACTGGTAGAGGGGGGGTGTGTGGCCTATTTGGCGTCTGTGGACTTAATCGCCCGACCCTCGGGGACACCGGCAGACATCCCAGTGGTAAGGGATTTTCCCGATGTTTTCCCGTCTGAGCTGCCCGGGATGCCCCCTGAGCGGGAGGTAGTGTTCCCTATCGAACTGCTACCGGGCATGTGACACCCCCGGAATTTGGATTAGTCCTCTATATAAATGATATAATAGGACTAAATCTCTAACCCGGCTATAGCATTTTGGATGGTAGCAAGATCCAAGAGGAACATGAGAGTTAAGCGTGCTGGAGCTAGAGTAGTTCTAGGATGGGTGACCCCCTGGGAAGTGGGGCGTCACAGTTGGTATCAGAGCCATTCACCAGCCGGAAATGTGAGATGAGTCTCGGCTGAGCCAGGGTTATATAGCGGGTAGAGCGAGGCTCCCCGGCTAATGACCGTTGTGAGTGGAGTGCAGCTCCTCACAAGGTCGGCTAAGGCTAGCGAGACGAGTCTCACATCGCCTGGTGCTTGTGAGTGTGCTTGAGCCTGACGTGGACGTCAGGGTTTAAAGGGGGGAAGAATGTGACACCCCCGGAATTTGGATTAGTCCTCTATATAAATGATATAATAGGACTAAATCTCTAACCCGGCTATAGCATTTTGGATGGTAGCAAGATCCAAGAGGAACATGAGAGTTAAGCATGCTATAGCTAGAGTAGTTCTAGGATGGGTGACCCCCTGGGAAGTGGGGCGTCACAGGGCACGCAGCCGATTACGAAGGCGCCGTACCGAATGGCTTTCGTGGAGTTGAAGGAGCTTAAGGCACAGCTGGAGGATCTCTTGGACAAAGGGTTCATCAGACCGAGTGTGTCACCCTGGGGCGCACCGGTGCTCTTTGTACGGAAGAAGGATGGAAGCCTGCGACTCTGCATCGACTACAGAGGGATAAACAAAGTTACGGTGAAGAACAAGTACCCCCTGCCCAGAATTGACGACCTCTTCGACCAGCTACGAGGAGCGACGGTCTTCTCAAAGATTGATCTGCAATCGGGCTACCACCAGCTTCGGGTTCGGAACGAGGACATTCCAAGGACCGCCTTCCGGACCCGGTATGGCCACTACGAATTTACGGTTATGCCTTTCGGGCTTACGAACGCCCCCGCAATCTTCATGGATATGATGAACCGAGTTTTCAGGCCTTTCCTAGACCGGTTCATAGTGGTCTTCATCGATGACATACTGATCTATTCACCCACTGACGAGGAGCACGAGCAACATCTGCGAATGATCCTCCAGACCCTCAGAGACCACGAGTTATTCGCTAAACTCAAGAAGTACGAATTCTGGCTACGCGAGGTGGGCTTTTTAGGGCACGTGATCTCGGCAGAAGGAATCGCCGTGGATCCCAAGAAGGTGGAATCGGTAACAGCCTGGCAGCCGCCAACTACGGTAACGGAGATCCGCAGTTTCTTGGGCCTGGCCGGGTACTACCGACGCTTTGTCGAGGGCTTCTCGAAGATAGCCGCCCCTCTGAACCGGTTGACTAGGAAAGGAGAAAAGTTTGTGTGGTCGACTCAATGCCAGGAGAGCTTTGAAGAACTTAAAGGAAGGCTAACCAGGGCACCAATTCTTGTACTACCTACACCCGAAGAGGACTATGAGGTGTACTGCGACGCATCGAGGATCGGCCTTGGGGGTGTATTGATGCAACAGGGGAAAGTAATAGCCTATGCTTCCAGGCAACTGAAGGATTATGAAAAGAATTACCCGATACACGATTTGGAACTGGCTGCGGTGGTCTTTGTTCTAAAGTTATGGAGACACTACCTCTTTGTTGTCCACTGTAACATTTTTTCTGACCACCAAAGTCTTAAGTACCTGTTCACCCAAAAGGAACTAAATTTGCGGCAGAGGCGGTGGCTTGAACTATTGAAGGATTACGATCTAACAATCCAGTACCACCCCGGGAAAGCAAACGTAGTGGCAGACGCTTTGAGCAGGAAGGGGCAACCAGAGGAGGCGTCGGCACGCGCGATAACTGAGCAGAGCACCTTGATCGCGGAATTCTCACGAATGAAGTTGGAGGTGGTACCAGTGGGCACGGTTGCACAACTGATGCCTTTGGTGGTAAAGCCGACGCTATTCGAGAAAATTCGAGAGGGACAGCAGGCGGACTCGCACTTACAGCTCGTACGAGACAAGATCTCACCGGATCAAGAAGGTGACTTTTCAGTGGAAGGCGACGGCACTCTACGGTTCCGCGGGCGGATTTGCGTGCCGGATACCCCGGAATTGAAGGAGGAAATCCTAGCTGAGGCACACCGCGCCCCTTATGCGGCACATCCAGGGGGCACGAAGATGTACAGGGACCTCAAGCAGACCTTCTGGTGGCCCAAGCTGAAGGGGGATGTGACTCGTCATGTAGCGCATTGCCTGGTATGTCAGCAGATAAAGGCAGAACATCAGCGGCCGGCGGGAAAGCTACAGCCCTTACCGGTGCCAGAGTGGAAGTGGGATCAGATCACCATGGACTTCGTCACTGGATTCCCACGTTCACAGCAGGGGCACGACGCAATCTGGGTCATTGTGGACCGGCTAACCAAGTCAGCGCACTTCCTACCCATTCACACAACCTGGACCAGAGAGCGGCTGGCTCAAGTCTACCTCAGCGAGATTGTGAGACTGCATGGAGTGCCGGCATCGATCACATCGGATAGAGACACACGCTTTGTTTCGAAGTTTTGGCAGAGTCTACAGCAGGCTTTGGGGACCAAACTACAGTTCAGCACGGCCTTCCACCCGCAGACGGACGAACAGTCGGAGCGAGTGATCTAGACGCTGGAGGACCTGCTGCGAGCCTGTGTAATAGACTGGGGGGTCGGTTGGGAGCGTTACCTGCCCCTCGTCGAATTCGCCTACAACAATAGCTACCAGGCCAGCATCCAGATGGCACCCTACGAAGCCTTATATGGGAGACGCTGCCGATCCCCTATCTGTTGGGATGACTTGGGAGAAAGGAAGTTCTTGGGACCCGACTTGGTGGAGGAAACTGAAGAGAGGGTACGTGTTACGACATTTTGGTGTTGGCATATTTCGTGAGTCAAGTCAGTGAGTTGAGTCGGAGTCTTAAAGGGATCAAATTGTCAATCAGCAATCAAAGACTTAGAGAAGATTCAACAAGAGCTCAAGTTGACACTCAGTGTCTTGAGTCTTGAAGATTGAAGTTGAAGAATTGTGGATCAGTTACATCAATCTCAAGAAGAAAGTATTCAAAAGGATCAGGTATGGTTAACTAAATAATTGTGGTGATCCGAATACTTTCTTATAGTGTAGAAACACTTGGATGAATTTTTAATTACATAAAAATCAAAAACTGGACATGGGACATGTTCAGGATCCGGATCAGACAGTCCAATCCGGATCCCGAAGGGTGCTTGTTCATTGGCAAATCCGATCCAGATCAAAGGTCATTTCGATCCGGATCCCGAACATGGGTTTTTGCTGGAATACATGAACGATCCGGATCGGGCATTTCAATCCGGATCCCGAACCCTGTTTTTTCTGGAATAGCCTGACTCGTTAGGACGATCCGGATCACAGTAAATCCGATCCGGATCGCTGTCCTGAAAATTTCCAGATAAGGTAAGTTTTTGATTCTTATCTCTTTCCAAAGGTTTCTAAACTATAAATAGACATTTAGGGTTTCTCAAAAACGTGGGGAGCACGGCCGATCAATTGATAAAACACTTGAGAGCAACCCTAGAGGCTAGATTTTTATCGTTCTTCTTTATAGCCTCTTTTAGGTCAATTCGACGGTTCTTTCAAGAACATATCTTTTGTCGAATTGATTTAATCTTTGCTTAGAGATTTTTCCCATGGATCTTCATTGATAATCTAAGCAAAGGATCACCATCAAAGCCTATATTCTTTATCGGCTATTTACGTCGTGGATTCGACGTGGCATCGTGGATTCGGTGTGCTAAAGGCGTTTCGTGGATTCGAAACGTGTGCTCGTGGATTCGAGTGGCGTTCGTGGATTCGAACGTGTGCAGTGGACGTGCAATCGTTGGAGCGCAAGGTCCGAAGAAGTTGAAGGAGGGGTTAAATCCGTGGAGACGGTAATCACCTTGTTATTCTTCTTTTCTTAGCAGATTGTTATTGCGTGGACATCCAACCGGTCAGCGCAAGGTCCGAAGAAGCTGAAGGAGGGGTTTGAGTCCGTGGAGTCGGTAATCACCTTGTTATTCTTCTATTCTTAGTGGATTGTTATTGCGTGTTGGTCCCGTGGTTTTTCTCCTGGATTGGAGTTTCCACGTATATCTCGGTGTGCTGTTTTTATTTTCCGCATTGGTTTTTATTTTGCACTGAGATTTGGTTTTATAAGTATTACACCTATTCACCCCCCCCCTCTAGTTGTTTGATAGTACCTATTTAGATCCTTGTGCATCCTATAAAAACCTACAATTGGTATCAGAGAGGGTTTTAGGCTTATCTATCATGATGGGTGAAAGTGGTAATATTTATAGACCTCCTCTTTTTGATGGGACTAATTATGCTTATTGGAAAGTGCGGATGAGAGCTTTTCTCATCGCAATTGATGAGCGGGTATGGCAATCCGTGGAATACGGTTGGGTGCATCCTGTTGAGGAAGTAGGAAATTCTACTACCCCAAAACCTCGCTCTAGATGGTCCAAAGAGGAATTTGAAAGATCTTCTTACAATGGGAAAGGTATGAACGCTTTATTTAATTCTCTTTCCTCGACTGAGTTCACACGAATTTCCGCGTGTGAAACCGCGAAGGAAATTTGGGATATTCTCAAAATTACACATGAGGGTACTAATCTTGTAAAAATTCAAAAGCTCCAGATGCTTACAAGTCAATTTGACTCTATTCATATGGAAGAGCATGAATTGTTTACAGATTATTACACTAGACTTCAAGATGTAATAAATACATGTGCTAATTTAGGAGAAAAGATCCCGGAGTCGAAAATTGTAAGAAAGATACTTCGGACTCTTCCGGAACGGTTTAGGGCAAAAGTTACCGCCATTGAAACCGTTAGTCATCCGGATGAGATGAGTGTAGAGGAATTAGTAGGTGCTTTGCAAACTTATGAAATGACTTTTCCTACTAATCAAGTTTCTTCCAAGTCTTCTTCTAAGCTTACAGGTATTGCATTCAAATCAACAAAGGAAGAAGATAGCGAATCAAGTTCCGACGATGAAATCTCTTTTGCCGATTTTGAAGAACAATTGGTGCGGATCGTAAAGAAATTTCGTCGAAAATTTTGGAAGAATCGAACCGATGGATCTTCATCCACGAAACCTTCTAAAGGATCATCGGGTTCTAAATCCTCTAACCTCAAAATTTTTGCAAAACCGTCTAAAGAAAAAGAAAAAGATGATTTCGAAGGGGAAATCCAATGCTATAGATGCAAAGGCTACGGCCATTTTTCAACGGAATGTCCTTCTCCGAAATCATATAAAAAGAAGGCTTTGCAAGCAAAAACTTGGGACGATTCTACTTCTAATGGATCGACCTCAAGTAAAGAGGAAAAAGTCGTTGCCTTACATGCTTCTCAAATTCCCTCTTCTAATGTTTGTTTATCATCTTTAATCACTGACTCTATTCCTTTGATTTTGCATGAAACATCAACATCCAACGGAGAGTCATCAAGTGAGGGGGAGTCGGACGAAGAAGAACTCGTTGAGGCATATCAACAACTTCTTGCGGAATCTAAGAAGATGGCCAAGCATATCAAGAAGTTGAGGAAGCAACGACTTGAGAATCAAGACGAGAATCATGCTTTAAAGATCAAACTTCATGATCTCGAGGAGGAACGAGAGCTTTTATTGGATAATAATAAAATCCTCCAGGAAAAGATAAATCAATCGGAAACGATCGTTAATTCCCATATTAACAAGATTGATTTTCTAGAAAAACAGTTTGAGGAGATTCATGTCACCAACCAAGTTTTGACCAAGCAAGTTCATGAACTCAAATTCGACATACAAAGGCTTTCAACCGGTTCCAAGAAACTAGATTGTATGTCCGGATTAGGTCAAACAAGCAAGGTTGGTTTGGGATTCAAAAAGGACCAAACTGTGCATGCTTCAAGTTCCGCATTCAAATTGAAAGGAAGAACGTGTCACTTATGTGGACTTGAAGGACATTTGGTGAAGAATTGCCCGAAAAAGAGAAAAAAGAGTCCTTCGGCAACTTCATCTACGGAGCGAACTCAACGGAATCAAAAGACACATCAAGTCAAAGGAGTTCACTCAACCCACCAAAGGTCCGAGCCACAATATCAATCATACAAGTGGATCACTACGAGGCAAAGACCTAAGGTGGACCAACAGTCAAAGCGGACAACCCCCGGCCGCAATGAATCAAGACAACCCAAAATCCAGCGATTTTGGATTCGGAAAGGTGATATCTTTCCTTGTCTTAAGTTCTAAATAGCTTATGACTGTATGTAATGCTTTGATTGGTTTTCCTTTCATATCTTTCTGAATCTCTGCATTACATGTTTTCAATGCTCTTTGTTTTTATGTTTTGTTTTTTTTTTAAAAAAAAAAATAAAAGGTTTTTAATGAACAAGTGCATTGAATAAAAAAAAAAAGGCCTTTACGTTTATTCACTCCAAATTAACTTTATATGGATTATCAACTTTACTCCATAATCATAATCTTGAAGATACTTCATTATAGAAATTTTTGATATTATAAGCATCAAATTTTAGAAATCATGTGTGATCTTTAGATGCCTAATCTATCTCGGTTGTGTGAATTCATTGTGATAAACGTGAGACAACCGATAGACTAAAATTTGGGATTTAATTCTTTCACGTAAGAGATTGCATTCTTACAAGGGTATTGAAATGATTTGCAAAAGATGTGGAAAGAGTTACATCCGAAAGGAGTGTGAAAACTACCACCATATGTTGGAAAGAGCTGCCACCCCGGTCGTCCGGTCTGTGTGTGAAGCTACCACATGTTTTGATGCTTGAAAAATATTTCTTGAAATTTTTAGTTGAAGCATTTGGAGATTTATATGCAAAGTTCTTATATTTTGAACAATCTCCTGGTTGGTATAAGGTGGGATAGTTGAAAGATGCTCAAAGAGCCACCTTTAGGTATTTTAGTGCTTATCTCAAATTTGAAAGGGTAAGAAATCAAATTGATGTCATTTGGAAATCTCTGTAAGTCATCTTTGTACATCCGTTACATCTTGATAGACTTTGGATCTCAAGATTATTTTTGATGACTTGTGTTTGATGAATATAACATGAAAAACGGTTTATAAAGTTTTACCTTTATGTTTCATGATTTTGGAGTAAATCTTTTTAATTTTTATAATTAATTGGATTGAATGACATCTATGTGATCTCATATTATTCTCAAGCACTTAAATTGTTTTCTTGATGGAATACAAATCGGTAATTCAAATATTTCAAAATCTGGATTTGTTTCAAGAAATTATTTGATTTTTGCGTTCGAGTACCGGTACGCAATCTATGTTTTTGTTATATACCGGAACTGAGCTTTTATCTCTCTTTCACTATGGACTAATGCTGTTAGTGATTTCCTTTTGTCTAGTATGTTCACTGTTTGACAATTTGTGACAAAAAGGGGGAGAAGAGAAATAGGGGAGAAGAGAGAAATAGGGGAGAAGAGATCATCGAGATAGGGGGAGACAGAGATGAGATCATCGAGATAGGGGGAGACGGAGATGAGATCATCGAGAAAAAGAAAGGAGATGAGAAAAAGGAGCCGAAAAACAAAAGAACCAAAAGGACGAATCAAATGTAGGATTTACTTTTAATTTCTAACGACTGACTTTTGATTTGTTTGGAGTTTTGTTTTTGCAGGATCTACATCACTTTAAGACTCCAAGTCCTAAGTCATAGAGTTTGTTCTAAGACTGGTTCAAATGTATTTTTGTTTATTGGATCTTTCACGCAAAGAAAGTCAATGTTTTGGTGATGACATTGAGTTTCGATTTTTTGGTTTAAGATGAGTGACTTGAGCGCTTTTATGTATTTTTGGGTTTTGTCACGAAATTGCCAAAGTGGGAGATTGTTACGACATTTTGGTGTTGGCATATTTCGTGAGTCAAGTCAGTGAGTTGAGTCGGAGTCTTAAAGGGATCAAATTGTCAATCAGCAATCAAAGACTTAGAGAAGATTCAACAAGAGCTCAAGTTGGCACTCAGTGTCTTGAGTCTTGAAGATTGAAGTTGAAGAATTGTGGATCAGTTACATCAATCTCAAGAAGAAAGTATTCAAAAGGATAAGGTATGTAGAGTTATTAATCCCAAAGGATCTAAATAGGTACTATCAAATAACTAGAGGGGGGGTGAATAGGTGTAATACTTAAAAACTCAATCTCAGTGCAAAATAAAAACCAATGCGGAAAATAAAAACAGCACACCAAGATATACGTGGAAACTCCAATCCAGGAGAAAAACCACGGGACCAACACGCAATAACAATCCACTAAGAATAGAAGAATAACAAGGTGATTACCGACTCCACGGACTCAAACCCCTCCTTCAGCTTCTTCGGACCTTGCGCTGACCGGTTGGATATCCGCGCAATAACAATCCCTAAGAAAAGAAGAATAACAAGGTGATTACCGTCTCCACGGATTTAACCCCTCCTTCAATTTCTTGGACCTCGCGCTCCACCGATTTTGCACGCCCACTGCACACGTTCGAATCCACGAACGCCACTCGAATCCACGAGCACACGTTTCGAATCCACGAAACACCTTTAGCACACCGAATCCACGATGCCACGTCGAATCCACGACGCAAACTCAGTCGATAAGAATATTGACTTCGATGGTGATCCTTTGCTTAGATTCTCATTGAGGAACCGTAGAAGAAATCTCTAAGCAAAGTTTAGATCAATTCGACAAAAGATATGTTCTTGAAAGAACCGTCGAATTGACCTAAAAGAGGCTATAAAGAAGATCGATGAAAACCTAGCCTCTAGGGTTGCTCTCAAGTGTTTTATAAATTGATCGGCCGTAGCTCCCACGTTTTTGAGAAACCCTAAGTGTCTATTTATAGTTTAGAAACCTTTGGAAAGAGATAAGAATCAAAAACTTACCTTATCTGGAAATTTTCAGGACGGCGATCCGGATCGGATTTACTGCGATCCGGATCGTCGTAACGAGATTGACGATTCCAGAAAACCAAGGGTTCGGGATCTGGATCGCATTGCCCGATCCGGATCGTTCATACAAATCAGAAAACTTAACATTCGGGATCCGGATCGGAAATTGCAAGGATCCGGATCGAAGTCTTGTATGAAGCAACAACCTTCGGGATCCGGATCGTTGGCCCTGATCCGGATCCTGAACATGTCCGAACACCAGTTTTTGATTATTATAAAATTAAAAATTCTTCCAAGTGTTTCTATACTATAAGAAAGTATTCGGATCACCAAAATTATTTAGTTAACCATACCTGATCCTTTTGAATACTTTCTTCTTGAGATTGATGTAACTGATCCACAATTCTTCAACTTCAATCTTCAAGACTCAAGACACTGAGTGTCAACTTGAGCTCTTGTTGAATCTTCTCTAAGTCTTTGAATGCTGATTGACAATTTGATCCCTTTAAGACTCCGACTCAACTCACTGACTTGACTCACGAAATATGCCAAAACCAAAATGCCGTAACAATCTCCCCCTTTGGCAATTTCGTGACAAAACCCAAAAATACATAAAAGCGCTCAAGTCACTCATCTTAAACCAAAAAAAATCGAAACTCAATGTCATCACCAAAACATTGATTTTCTTTGCGTGAAAGATCCAATAAATACAAAATTACATTTGAACCAAACAGTCCTAGAACATACTCTATGACTTAGGACTTGGAGTCTTAAAGTGATGTAATTCCTGCAAAACAAAACTCCAAACAAAATCAAACGTTAGTTGTTAGAAATTAAAATCCTACATTTGATCCGTCTTCCTTTTGGTTCTTTTGTTTTTCTGCTCTTTCAATTTTTTCTTTGTCTCCCCCTATCTTGAGCATCTCTAACATGTTCTCCATGTTCTTGAGCATCTATGTTCTCCCCCTTTGTGGTACGATCATCATTTTCCGTTCTCCCCCATTTTTCCATTTTCGTTTCGTTTGTCCTCTCTTGATGATCTCATCTCCGTCATTTCTCTTCTCCCCCTTTTTGTCACAAATTGTCAAACAGTGAACATACTAGACAAAAGGAAATTACTAACAAAATTAGTTCATGGAGAAAGAGAGATAGAAGCTCAGTTCTGGTATATAACAAAAATGCAGATTGAGTACCGGTACCAGAAAGCAAAAATCAAATAATTTCTTGAAACAAATCCAGATTTTAGAATCTTTTCAAATACCGATTTGTATTCCATCAAGAAATCAATTTAAGTGCTTTAAACAGTGAATTCACACAGATGTCATTCACTCCAATTAATTTCACAAAATTAAAAAGATTTACTCCAAAATCATGAAAAAATAAAGGTAAAACATTATAAACCGTTTTTCATGTTATATTCATCAAACACAAGTCATCAAAAATAATCTTGAGATCCAAAGTCTATCAAGATGTAACGGATTTACAAAGATGACATACGGAGATTTCCAAACGACATCAATCTTGAATTCTACCCTTTCAAATTGAGATAAGCACTAAAATACCTAAGGGTGGCTCTTTGAGCATCTTTCAACTATCCCACCTTATACCAACCAGGAGATTGTTCAAAATATAAGAGTTTTGCATATAAATCTCCAAATGCTTCAACTAAAGATTTTCTCATAAAATACTATCAAGCATCCATAACATGTGGTAGCTTCACACACAAACCGGACGACCGGGGTGGCAGCTCTTTCCTACATGTGGTGGTAGTTTTCACACTCCTTTCGGATGTAACTCTTTCCACATCTTTTGCAAATCATTTCAATACCCTTGAAAGAATGCAATCTCTTACGTGAAAGAATTAAATCCCAAATTTTAGTCTATCGGTTGTCTCACGTTTATCACAATGAATTCACACAACCGAGATAGATTAAGCATCTAAAGATCACACATGATTTCTAAAATTTGATGCTTATAAAATCAAAAACTCCTATAATGAAGTATATTCAAGATTATGATTAAGGAGTAAAGTTGATAATCCAAATAAAATTAATTTGGAGTGAATAAAAGTGAAGCCCTTTTTATTCAATGCACTTGTTCAGTAAAAACCCTTTTGTTCAAAAATAAAGTATAAAAACGAAGAGCATTGAGAAACATGTAATGCAAAGATTAAGAAAAATATGAAAGGAAAACTAATCAAAGCATTACATACAGTCATAAGCTATTTAGAACTTAAGACAAGGAAAGATATCACCTTTCCGAATCCAAAATCGCTGGATTTTGGGTTGTCTTGATTCGTTGTGGCCGGGGGTTGTCCGCTTTGACTGTTGATCCACCTTAGGTCTTTGCCTCGCAGTGATCCACTTGAATGATTGATGTTGTGGCTCGGACCTTTGGTGGGTTGAGTGAACTCCTTTGACTTGATGTGTCTTTTGATTCCGTTGAGTTCGCTCCGTAGATGAAGTTGCCGAAGGACTCTTCTTTCTCTTTTTCGGGCAATTCTTCACCAAATGTCCTTCAAGTCCACATAGGTGGCAAGTTCTTCCTTTCAATTTAGTTGTGGAACTTGAAGCCTTCACAGTTTGGTTCTTTTTGAATCCCAAACCAACCTTGCTTGTTTGACCTAATCCGGACATACATTCAAGTTTCTTGGAACCGGTTGAAATCCTTTGTATGTCAGATTTAAGTTGATGAACTTGCTTGGTCAATGCTTGATTGGTGACATGAATTTCCTCAAACTGCTTTTCAAGAAAATCAATCTTGTTAATATAGGAATTAACGACCGTTTCCGATTGATTTATCTTTTCTTGGAGGATTTTATTATTATTCAATAAAAGCTCTCGTTCCTCCTCGAGATCATGAAGTTTGATCTTTAAAGCATGATTCTCGTCTTGATTCTCAAGTCGTTGCTTCCTCAACTTCTTGATATGCTTGGCCATCTTCTTTGATTCCGCAAGAAGTTGTTGGTATGCCTCAACGAGTTCTTCTTCGTCCGACTCCCCCTCACTTGATGACTCTCCGTTAGATGTTGATGTTTCATGCAAAATCAAAGGAATAGAGTCAGTGATTAAAGATGATAAACAAACATTAGAAGAGGGAATTTGAGAAGCATGTAAGGCAACGACTTTTTCCTCTTTACTTGAGGTCGATTCATTAGAAGTAGAATCGTCCCAAGTTTTCGCTTGCAAAGCCTTCTTTTTGTATGATTTCTTAGAAGGACAATCCGTTGAAAAATGGCCGTAGCCTTTGCATCGATAGCATTGGATTTCCCCTTCGAAATCATCTTTTTCTTTTTCTTTAGAAGGTTTTGCAACGCCTTTGAGTTTAGAGGATTTAGAACCCGATGATCCTTTAGATTGTTTCGTGGATGAAGATCCATCGGTTCGATTCTTCCAAAATTTCCGACGAAATTTCTTTACGATCCGCGCCAATTGTTCTTCAAAATCGGCAAAAGAGATTTCATCGTCGGAACTTGATTCGCTATCTTCTTCCTTTGTTGATTTGAATGCAATACCTGTAAGCTTAGAAGAAGACTTGGAAGAAACTTGATTAGTAGGAAAAGTCATCTCATATGTTTGTAAAGCACCTACTAATTCCTCTACACTCATCTCATCCGGATGACTAACGGTTTCAATGGCGGTAACCTTTGCCCTAAACCGTTCCGGAAGAGTCCGAAGTATCTTTCTTACAATTTTCGACTCCGGGATCTTTTCTCCTAAATTAGCACATGTATTTATTACATCTTGAAGTCTAGTGTAATAATCTGTAAACAATTCATGCTCTTCCATATGAATAGAGTCAAATTGACTTGTAAGCATCTGGAGCTTTTGAATTTTTACAAGATTAGTACCCTCATGTGTAATTTTGAGAATATCCCAAATTTCCTTCGCGGTTTCACACGCGGAAATTCGTGTGAACTCAGTCGAGGAAAGAGAATTAAATAAAGCGTTCATACCTTTCCCATTGTAAGAAGATCTTTCAAATTCCTCTTTGGACCATCTAGAGCGAGGTTTTGGGGTAGTAGAATTTCCTACTTCCTCAACAGGATGCACCCAACCGTATTCCACGGATTGCCATACTCGCTCATCAATTGCGATGAGAAAAGCTCTCATCCGCACTTTCCAATAAGCATAATTAGTCCCATCAAAAAGAGGAGGTCTATAAATATTACCACTTTCACCCATCATGATAGATCAACCTAAAACCCTCTCTGATACCAATTGTAGAGTTATTAATCCCAAAGGATCTAAATAGGTACTATCAAACAACTAGAGGGGGGGTGAATAGGTGTAATACTTAAAAACTCAATCTCAGTGCAAAATAAAAACCAATGCGGAAAATAAAAACAGCACACCGAGATATACGTGGAAACTCCAATCCAGGAGAAAAACCACGGGACCAACACGCAATAACAATCCACTAAGAATAGAAGAATAACATGGTGATTACCGACTCCACGGACTCAAACCCCTCCTTCAGCTTCTTCGGACCTTGCGCTGACCGGTTGGATATCCGCGCAATAACAATCCCTAAGAAAAGAAGAATAACAAGGTGATTACCGTCTCCACGGATTTAACCCCTCCTTCAATTTCTTGGACCTCGCGCTCCACCGATTTTGCACGCCCACTGCACACGTTCGAATCCACGAACGCCACTCGAATCCACGAGCACACGTTTCGAATCCACGAAACACCTTTAGCACACCGAATCCACGATGCCACGTCGAATCCACGACGCAAACTCAGTCGATAAGAATATTGACTTCGATGGTGATCCTTTGCTTAGATTCTCATTGAGGAACCGTAGAAGAAATCTCTAAGCAAAGTTTAGATCAATTCGACAAAAGATATGTTCTTGAAAGAACCGTCGAATTGACCTAAAAGAGGCTATAAAGAAGATCGATGAAAACCTAGCCTCTAGGGTTGCTCTCAAGTGTTTTATAAATTGATCGGCCGTAGCTCCCACGTTTTTGAGAAACCCTAAGTGTCTATTTATAGTTTAGAAACCTTTGGAAAGAGATAAGAATCAAAAACTTACCTTATCTGGAAATTTTCAGGACGGCGATCCGGATCGGATTTACTGCGATCCGGATCGTCGTAACGAGATTGACGATTCCAGAAAACCAAGGGTTCGGGATCCGGATCGCATTGCCCGATCCGGATCGTTCATACAAATCAGAAAACTTAACATTCGGGATCCGGATCGGAAATTGCAAGGATCCGGATCGAAGTCTTGTATGAAGCAACAACCTTCGGGATCCGGATCGTTGGCCCTGATCCGGATCCTGAACATGTCCGAACACCAGTTTTTGATTATTATGAAATTAAAAATTCTTCCAAGTGTTTCTATACTATAAGAAAAGTATTCGGATCACCAAAATTATTTAGTTAACCATACCTGATCCTTTTGAATACTTTCTTCTTGAGATTGATGTAACTGATCCACAATTCTTCAACTTCAATCTTCAAGACTCAAGACACTGAGTGTCAACTTGAGCTCTTGTTGAATCTTCTCTTAGTCTTTGAATGCTGATTGACAATTTGATCCCTTTAAGAAGCCGACTCAACTCACTGACTTGACTCCACGAAATATGCCAAAACCAAAATGCTGTAACAAGGTATGGTTAACTAAATAATTGTGGTGATCCGAATACTTTCTTATAGTGTAGAAACACTTTGATTGAATTTTTATTGCATAAAAATTAAAAACTGGACATGGGACATGTTCAGGATCCGGATCAGACAGTCCAATCCGGATCCCGAAGGGTGCTTGTGTCACGCCCCGAGTGTAAACCAGAACTCGGGCTCGTCTACAGATCCACCGTGCACACGGAATTTTTCCGCATACACGAAGCGCCGGTAACCTGCTCGAATAAAACAGATACAAAATAGAGCAATAAAACAGAGCTGAACTGAAAAATACTACATCTCAGACTGAACTGGAAGTTAAAAAAAGTACAAAATGACTGTAGAATAAAGTACAAGTTTCTCTCCCAGCTCACCACAAAAAATACAACCAGCTGGCTAAAGCCAGACCCCAAAAGTAAAAGTACAACCGTCTGAGATAGGATACATAAGAGGTACCAGTCTAGCTACTCACTGTCGGGCCCGCTGTCTATCTACTCAGCCGTCCTCTCTCCTCGACCCGCCGCTGTATGTCCAGCAGCACCCGCAGAAGGCTCTGCAAAACAAAGGAGAAGAAAAGAAAAAGAAGAATGGGGGTGAGAACTACTAGTAAACCAGTAGCCTCCCATAGTGGGTAAAACCTCAAACTCTGACACACCCACTAGGTCTACCAGAGGCAAAAAGGAAAGAAGAGTGGTAAGAAAAGAAACCGCTGCAAAAGGGAAATCTACCACTACTATGCCTCTAAAATACAGTCCTAGTCTGGAACAACCGTATGCAACAGTAACCAACCGTCCCAGATAAACCCAATCTGTACCGCCCTCATCATCTGGCAAATAAGCCGCGCCGATGTGATAGCAAAACTCCTGCTGCCGCCCTCATCATCGGGCAAATAAGCCGCGCCGATGTGATAGCAAAACTGTCCATAACTGTCCGGCCCCGGCCTCCGAAGGGGATTTCGAGGGGAGCTACCCACATGAGTAAAGCATCACCGGGCAATAACCGCGCCGGTGTGATAAAAGCATCACCGGGCAATACCCGCGCCGGTGATAAAAGCAGGATTGGATCACAACTATAAAGCCCCCAGTGGAACACAACCCTCCACTAAAAGAAAACTGATTCCCCAATCAGATGCAAAAGTAACCATCCGGTCAATCGCCCAATATCCGCGATTGCCGCAATACCCCACAATCCACGACCAGGTCTCACAACCGACCTCCGGTCAACCGCCCAAAATCCGCGGTCGCCGCAATAACCCACGATCACAAACATGTCCCACATCCGACATCTGGTCAACCGCCTACTATCCGCGGTTGCCCACAAAACCCTCTAGTCCATAATCATGCCCTATCACCGATGTCCTATAACCGACATCCGGTCAACCGCCCAATATCCGCGGTCGCCGCCAAAACCCATGATCCATAATCCAGGCCCCGGCTACACTATCCCAAACCCCTGCTCAAACCCGAGCAAACCCACCTGACTAACGAAAAGGAGAAAGAAGCAAACAAGGTTTCTCCTAAGTCAAGTTCCAGCATGAAAGTGTAGCGATAAAAGATGGCCTATCTAGATGTCCAAACAAGCATGCAAATGTTCTCAAGGAAATAAAGAAAATGGTGACCAATAGTGGTTCCACATGGTGTAACAATTAATAACTCCGCATAGATGTAACCATCATGCTAAAACATTATCCAACCACACATGTCTATGATCCATGATAAAGCATCACTATCCACCTATGCATGTCATAAAATCCTCAAATAGTACCAACCACTAACAGGATAATCATATAGTCCAAAATAAACATTCCATTCCACATGCAAGGTTAAACCGCTAACATTCCATCCATACAAACATGTATAAGTCCCAACCACTATCAGATATCCACAATAGTAATTCCATATGAAAGGCTCACAATTTATATCACTTAAGCATGCATGTCCAAATACAAGGGATCACTCTAATATTCCTAGTGAGCATGTCAAAAATAGAGGTAAACAACAACCACCCACCTCGATCGCTAATTCCAAGTCCAAAAAGTGCTCCAGCCCAAAAGCTAAACCGCCGCGATCACTGAACAAGAATTACCCCAAACATACAATTAAACTCAACACATGCTGTCCCAAAGCTAACAGTCCAAGATGCCCTATTTTTACCTACGAGGAGTGCCCGGAAAAATTCCAAGAAAAATACTCTCACGATCCTCGCGACGAACCCGTCGAAACGAGTACCTGCACGCTCAAATCCGAGTTTCCCACACTGAGAAATAAATCCGACAAGGGGACCACCCAAAATAATCTGCTCTCAAAATGGTAGCACTAATTCCTGTAACCAGAGATTTCTCACCTCGAAAAATATTCATAAAATTCCAAGAAAAATTGGGATATTCCTCGTGATGTGTAGATGCAAAACGCCTCTTGAATCGCTCCAATCCGATGCCTGTGCGCGAAGATATCATCAAAATACTGCAACACTGTCCAAAACTCCACCCCAGAAAATGAGGTCACAAGATGATCCGAAAAAACCCATGAAAAGCTCGGAATGGGAAAAACCAGTACACATGGGAAACGTAGCCCTGCCTGTCGTGAAGACGATGGCGCAAGAATCACAGAAAAAGGTGCTCGGGGTAAGCCGGGGGAGTCCTCGCACCAAAACGCGACGAAGAAGACCACAAACGAACGAGCGTCGTGCCGCGCCGTAAAAATAGAAACCTTGGGATGCGTGCCGCAGAAAAATCCTGGAATCTGCAGATGCATCCGGCTCTGGGAGATGAAGAATCTCGTGAAGGTGGCACTGTGAAAGGAGGAACAGGGAAAGAGTTCTTCACTGCAGAACTCGGTCCATTTATAGGCCAGGAAAAACAATTGGAGAAATGACCAATGGGTCCCCACTTTCGGGCGCTCCCGGTTTTCGGGCTGCTACAGTGTTGGGCCCGGCCCAACACTGTGCCGCGCCCGAAAACGCCACGGGCCTCCACGTCGCCCCCGAACAGGCAACGCCTTCCCCGCCGCACGCGTAGCGCCGCGTGGCCCGCCTGGTCAACGCGGGTGGGTGGCGCCCGCGAATCACAGGGCGCCACCTGGCCCGCACTAACCCCCTCCGACCAACCCTGGCGCGCCGCCTGGCGCCCCCCTGCCGCGCACTGTTCCGAGGCACCCCGCGCTCCGTGGTCCCCTGCCTGCGTGAGCCCGCCAACAAGAAACCGCCACGTGTCCCGCCGGTCCATGCACCGCGCCCGCCTGCTCCGTGGTCCAAGTCCACTGCACCGACCAATCCCAAGAAGCCACGTGTCCAAACCCCCCGTGCACGACGGCCCGTGGACCGCGCGCCTGCCCGCGCACACCGCGCGCCTGCCCGCGCGCTGCCCGCGCCCACGCGCTGCCCGCGGCTGGCTCTGCGCCTGCCCGAGCCCGTCCGCCGTGCTCCGCCGCTGCCCGCCGCCGCCGCCGCCGCAGCTGCCCGCGCCCCGGCCGGAGTTACTGTTCCGGCATTAAACAGTAACCCGTGACCAAAACATCAAGTAGGTAGTCCATTTTGACCGTTTCGCGCGCGGAATCCGAATTTGCTATCCGATTTGCCAAATTCTAACTCCAAAATTTGCCGAAGGCACCCGGAAAGGTGTTCTTTTGCCCAAACTTCGCGCTGAGCCCAATTTTAATATCCCACTTTGCGCGAACCACTTCCGAAGATCGACGGAGTCCACAGCTCACCCACGTGATCCAATTACGCCCGAGTCACGACACTTGTGTCCATTTGGCGCACAAACCACCTCCAACGCCCCCGTAGGCCTCCAGAAGCCCCCCCGTACTGCGACAGCACTGCGGAGATCCAGGTCATCACATCCTCCCCCACTAAGAATGTTTCGCCCTCGAAACTAAAGTTATTCCTCAATCCGGAACCTCAACCAAGTAAGGGGGTAATATCCAATCATCCACCACTCAAGCTCCCAAAGCTGTCAAGTACCTCCTCCAGAGACGCGACGCAACCTCGGGTCTCTTTACTAGAACAGAAAGAGGCGGGCACTCCAGAAAACCGCACCACCTCGATCAAGTACAGCAGGGCTAACCGCTCGAGCTACCAAGTCCAAAAGCAAAAGCTCAACGCGAGTACCTCCGCACTCCCGGGGTATCCCACAACCAAGCTAGCCAAAAAGGCGCCCACCCACAGCGACACCCCGCCCCTCTCACAAAGTCGAAACCATAGAGGCAAAGATAGCCCCCGTGCAACCCCAGCACACCATCTACCTCTGGCCTAGCCCCTCCTAAGGGGACGTCCTCGCGGCACAAATCAACCGCCGCGAAAAGAACAAAACCGAGCCAACCAACCGTCCTAAGTACCACATCCAAAACCCCAAACTAGCATAAGACCATCAGGTCTAGCGGTACTATCAAGGACTCAACGGACCGTGCAGGACCAACAACACTCCCCTACATGCCGAGGATCGAGAATATAAACCTCCCGACACAAGGTAACCGTCCTACCCCTAACCAAGACTAGGAATGCTCCAGTGCTAGACAATGCAAAACCAATGCCGGTAAAGTAAAATAAAGAACAAAAATAATACCTGTCACTATCACGGTCGGCTGCCGTAAATCCTCCACCTGAGCGGCGTAGCCCGACCCATCTGAGCCGGTGGCCGTGATCCGCCGGTAAAAAGAAGGTGATCCCTAGCTGGAGCTAAAGCCTCTGAGCTGACAGCTGCTTCTGATGCGGAAAGAGGCCGATGCTGATAAGGTGCCGCTGGAGTCGAAAATGGCTGTTTCTGCCAACGAAAGCCCGATGCTGGCCCCCTGGTGTCCCACACCTGTAACCAACGACCCCACCTCTGATCACAA
>JAQNDB010003377.1:0-29742 GCA_029204045.2 Tillandsia leiboldiana | reverse complement strand
GCCGTGTTATCGTCCCGTGGTTTTTTACTCCGGTGATGGAGTTTTCCACGTAAAAATCTTGCGAGTTATTTTCATTTCCGCATTGGGTTTTTATCGCAACGATACTTTTTGAGTGTTTTTTACGTTTACACACCTATTCACCCCCCTCTAGGTGTTTCTTTCCCCTATTTAGATCCTAATTATTACGCCCAACAGCTACTACGGGCACTATTCACATAAGGCTTAGCTTTAAAATCTTTAAATCCCTTCATCAAATGTTCCAATAGTTTATATCAAAATGTCTCTTGAAAGTGCCAGACACCAGGTCTCACCATATGTGCAGCCCCGACCTGCTGGATCACAGAGATCCAAGTCCCTCGCCCTCTATCACGACAACATTGCTCCACACACCAATCCACACAGCCAAAAGTGGATCTGAAGTGAGCATCAACTCAGGGAGTGTGTGTAACAACTTTCATATTTTGATCATGGCTAAAATCTGAACTTCGATTCAATTGGGGAATTTCATCAAGCATCTAGTGTGACATAATCGATTAACATTACTAAGGCTCTTGCCCGAGCTCTTCTTCTGCAAAGAGGCAACCAGAGCCCTTCAAAGATGGATGGACAACAAATATGTAGGGTTAGAGGTTACCTGGGTGGTTGGCCGGCGACCAAAGGCGACGGGCGGCGTCCGGAGAAGGGCTCGGCCAAGCAATAATGTTGCAACCACCAAGATGGAAAACCTACGTCAAAAGCTTCATGTAAATACAGGAAGCCTACTACAGGTCCTACAAGCATACCTGGGTCACTTGCCGGCGGCGGTAAGCGACGGCGACGCGCGCGGCGGCGGAGCTCGGCCAATAAACATGGTGCAACTTCAGTGAGCATTTATTCTTACGTTAGAATCCACATGCAAATGCATGGGGAGCTTTCACAGAGACCAAGGGAACTTACTTGGGCCGCTATCTCACACCATTTGACGGAGCTCCGGCTATCGCCGGAGATCGAAATTATCAAAGCTCGGTGAAGATGGTCACCTCTAATGGCGGATTCCGGACCGGCGACTCCCGGCCGGCGCAAGATGGACCAAAAGATTCCTCTCGGTCCTCTGGTGCTTGCTGGGTGGTTCGCCCGGCGGCTCGGGTGCACGGCGCGCCGGACGGCGAGGAACGGCCAGCGGTTCAAGGTTGGCCGTTCTAGGGCATGTTGGATTTCCACCGCTCTTCATCCGATCCACACCAATCTTCGGGAGCAGCTTGCAGTTCACCAAGAGGAGCAAGATCAAACTGTCTTGATCTGGATTTTGTCGATCGGATGAAGCTCGTGGTGATTCTCGGCACGAAATAAGAATTTCCGGCAAAACCCGCCTCCCGCGGCGGCCGGGACGACGGCGACGAGTCAGGCTTCACACAGGTAAGGTCTATTCATGGTTAAGACACAATGATACACTCCTAGGGCCTTTTAAAAACGACCAAATCTAAACCTTACCTCGCCGGAAAAACGTAGAGAAAAGGAGTTGCTCCCGCGTCGCGCACGGCGACGCACGGTCTCGCTCGGGTTTCAACCCCCACAGGGGGCACCCTCAGAAGAGGTCTGGTGCATTCACTCCTCCTCTGGGTGCTTCCTTCTCCAACAACACACGAATCAAGAGATGTTCTTGATCTTCTTCTTCTCCGGCGGTGGGGAGGCGGCGGCCGGTGCGGGCTCCCGCCTATGGGCGCGGCTAAGGGAGGGGAGTCTGTTGGGCAGGCGGCTAGGGCAAGGCTTCTCTGGGTTTAGGTTGTGGAACCCGAGTTTCAATATACCCTATATATAGCATAATGCAAAAGTGCATTTACCCCCCAGCCTTTGCATCCTAGAAGCTAAGTCCCTCACAGTATTTAGTTTCACACTAGGTCCCTCACTAGGGAAGTGGCACGCAAATCGATACATAAAAATGTAGGGGTTTTATGTGCAAAAAGCCACTTTTTCCCCGTATTTCATGCTTTTCGAGGCGATCCGGTCGCCGAAACGGAAAATGGACCTGCGCCATGACGTCCGGCTCGACGAGAACTATCCGGTAGCGATCTCTGATTTCGCGAAAATGCCCGGATAAAATCTCGGTCCATAATAACTGTGTCAAAATACAGTTTTTGCGCTTTTCGAGATTCCAGAGTCGTCAAACAGAATTTTCGACTGCGCCATTGCGTTCAGAACATCGAAAATAGCTAGAATTGACTACTCGAATCACTATATTAGAGTCCAGATAGTAGATTGGCCAACGTTGGCGCGAAGGGGACTCGAAAAAAGGGTTTACTGTTCACTTGTACCCGCGACTTAAGTCGCGGGTCCCGCCGGCTTCAACGCCGATTTCTGGGAGATCCGACCGTCAGATCTGAACAAGTTCAATATGGTTTTCACTCAGTTCGACGAGACGGTCTCACTCGTGGTCTCGGATCTTCGAGATCAGGCTCGAATTGAAAGGTGATATTTCTGGCCCATTAATTGTGCAAATTACACTGCAGAAAAGGGGCACTGTCGCTATCTGAGCCATTTATGATCCAATTCAACTTGACTTCTATCGATTTCATTTATTTAATTATTTACAAAAATTCGAATTCTTACAGTATATATATACAAATCTATATACAATGTATATATATACAAATCTATATACAAATCTATATACAAATCTATATACAAATGTATATATATACAAAATCTATATACAAATGTATATATAACAAATCTATATACAAATGTATATATATACAAATCTATATACAAATCTATATACAAATGTATATATATATACAAATCTATATACAAATGTATATATATACAAATCTTTATACAAATCTTTATACAAATCTATATACAAATCTTTATACAAATCTATATACAAATCTATATACAAATGTATATATATACAAATCTATATACAAATGTATATATAAACAAATCTATATACAAATGTATATATATATACAAATCTATATACAAATGTATATATATACAAATCTATATACAAATGTATATATAAACAAATCTATATACAAATGTATATATATACAAATCTATATACAAATGTATATATATATACAAATCTATATACAAATGTATATATAAACAAATCTATATACAAATGTATATATATACAAATCTATATACAAATGTATATATATACAAATCTATATACAAATCTATATACAAATGTATATATATACAAATCTATATACAAATGTATATATAAACAAATCTATATACAAATGTATATATATACAAATCTATATACAAATGTATATATATATACAAATCTATATACAAATCTATATACAAATCTATATACAAATCTATATACAAATGTATATATATACAAATCTATATACAAATGTATATATAAACAAATCTATATACAAATGTTATATATATGCAAATCTATATACAATGTATATATATACAAATCTATATACAAATCTATATACAAATGTATATATATATACAAATCCATATACAAATGTATATATATACAAATCTATATACAAATCTATATATATACAAATCTATATACAAATTTATATATAAACAAATCTATATACAAATGTATATATATACAAATCTATATACAAATGTATATATATACAAATCTATATACAAATCTATATACAAATGTATATCTATATACAAATCTATATACAAATCTATATACAAATGTATATATATACAAATCTATATACAAATCTATATACAAATGTATATATATACAAATCTATATACAAATGTATATATAAAAAAATCTATATACAAATATATATATATACAAATCTATATACAAATGTATATATATACAAATCTATATACAAATCTATATAAAAATGTATATATATACAAATTTATATACAAATGTATATATATACAAATTTATATACAAATTTATATATAAACAAATCTATATACAAATGTATATATATACAAATCTATATACAAATATATATATATATACAAATCTATATACAAATCTGTCACGCCCCGAGTTTAAAAACTGGTCTAAATTTTTTTTTTTTAAATCAGAGTTATCAGAAACCGGGCGTAACAGACCGCCACATGCATAGGGAACTCCTCTATCCAGACAAAAACTTCCCTATACATGCACGCCTAGGCAAGTACATAATACATTCAGAGTTCAAGTACAGATAACTTAACTAAGAACGTAACTAATAACTGAACTAAATAAATACCGTATCTGATCATATCCCAAAGGTCAGATCCACAGGGAAACAGCTCTATCGTGATCACCTCACCAGACCGTCCTGACATCTCACCACCCAATGGTCCAGAAAAACAGTCACCCGGGGGTGTGAGACACACATAAGTGTATCCCAGTGGGCACGACGAGCCGAGAAATAGCTAATCGTACCTACTGGATACAATAATCTGCGGATAGTAACAGGTCAGTGGAAAAAGGCTGAATAAGCACTAGCAGGTCTACAGATAAGTAGAGTATACTGAGTAGAAGCTAGATAAGCAAACAATGAATCCACTGATATGCAGTGTGTACTGAAAGGGTAAGATGCAAGTATACAAACTAAGCAGAGTACCATTACCAGGGATTAATCAACAGTGCAGATATACAGTCTAAGTAAGATCAAACATGGATCAATAGAAAAGGGTATGCATATATAACACAATCATACTATGCATGATAAATCTATAACAGATATGAAATGCAGGTAATCAAACAAACAGGAATATCAAGAAGGTGCATCAAAGGTAGTACCACGAATATACCCAATCAAATGCCACTGTTGGCCACAAGGGCCTCAGGCTAAACTGCCATGGAGCATAAGACCTCAGGCTAAACCACTCTTGGTCATTGGGGCCTCAGGCCTAAAGCCACTTTTGGACACCCTGGGGCCTCAGGCCTAAAGCCACTTTTGGACACCCAACAAGCTATCATAACCCCACTGGGCTCACGGGTCAATCAGACCTCTCTACCGGTAAAGAACACCGTGACGGTGGCCAAACCGTCGGTGTGCGTGACTAAAAGCTGGCTCGACACGGCGATTATAATGCTGATGCTCAAACCATGGTCCATTGACCGTATAGACGGCAAGAAGCCGAGGAAAATCCCCACCGGGATACAAGTATAACATGCCACATACTGAAGTAGTATCTCATATTCTAAATATGCAGTGAAGAATAGAGACAGGTATAGAACTATGCTAGTGACCAATCAAGCATGGCATGTGTCCAGGAAATGCATATCTACTGCTGAAGAAGCATGATATATCTCAATATGATAACAAGCAACTGCTGGAATATAAGCATGATATATCTCAACAAGGTAATCAAGCAACTGCTGGAATATAAGCATGATATGCAAGCAAGTAGTAAGAACAGGTATAAACTCAATAGCAATCATACTGCTAAATCTTAGTCCACGGTCGGTAGACCGGACAGTCGGCGAGAAGCCGAGGAAATCCCCATCGGGATATCGATACTGATGTAAATCATAATGCTGAATCTAAATCCACGGTCGGTGGACCGGATAGTCGGCGAGAAGCCGAGGAAAATCCCCATCGGGATATCGATACTGATGAAATCATGCTAGGAACTGAGACTAGAACTCCTATTATATAGGAACAAGCACATGTAGGCATAATCAGGGCTGAAATCAAAAACAAGTGTCCGACTGGACTAAAGCAACCAGAGGGCCGAAAAGATAAAGCCCGGACCGAAGATAACCCACCTCAATGTAGGCCGATCCCGAACTCCTGCTGGTCTACTTGGACGCGGGTGCTGAACTGCTAGGCCCTGAACATATAACTGGAATCAGTAAAAGACTCGCTCATGCCCATCCCGACAACACTACAGTAATATAGCGTTAACACACTGAGACTGACCCGCCGACAGTCAAAATAACACTAAACCGACCCACTAGCGGTCTACAACTGTTTGAAAAACTATCAAACCACACCTGCTGACGCTAACATCATGTTTGTAAACGTTTAGGTAAACCAGGTCTACAATACGACTAACTGTGCCCATAAATTACCAAAATGCCCCAGCACTCATTTAAAGCCCTATTCGGAACTTCGGGGTTTTCTTTTTCCAACGATAATCTCAAAACACTAGACCAACCAGGACAGTGTCGAGGGCAACCTGAGGCAACAACAACGATCCGAAATCCAAATCGAAACGCGAACTCGCGCCGAAATCCGTAAAATCGGCGATTTCGCCAATTTACGAAACCATACCCGATTCCCGCTCAACTGGAGCCTTTGGAACTTAAATAAACTGTCTAGTAGATGTATTATTACTGTCTAAAGACAGCCACAAGGTCAAATTGCAACTAGGTCCATAACATCTTTTAAAATTGCACAATTACATGTTTTGGAACCACCGTTTTGGCCCGTTCTTCCAAACCAGAAATCCAAATACAGCGCCGTAAGTTTTAGCGCGTTCATTTTGACGCGACAAAACCCGTGCTCACCATTTTGAAGCAGCACGAGATCCTAGGAAAACTTCGGGCCATGTTTTTCTTTGCTAACATAGGCCAAATAGCATTTTTCTAAAATCCACCCGACCATTTCCACTTTTAGGGTGAGCATCATGCTTAGTGACCTCAAATTAGTCAGAGGCTCACTACCGTGACCTCGCAAACTGCCCAAAACCGAACCCACGGCCGTTTATTAAATAGAGAGCTTATAATGCAACAACTTGAAAAATACTCGTGCAAATTTAGTATAACTTGGATCATTTGTCCTTAGACAACTCTAGGACACTAGGGCTTGCACTTTTGCAAACCACAACCTGCTGGATCAAGTGGGTTTATCGCACAAGCTCTCAAACACTTTGACAATGCTCCACAACACAACCACTCAGCCAATTTTTTGGTCTGAAGTGAGCACTGAGCTCAGGGGAGTGTGTGGAACAACCTTCATACTCATTGCAAGCTCAGATTCCTAACTTAAGTTCATTGGGGCATTTCATCGAGCATCTAGTGGGCACAATTTAACAAAACAAGTAACTAATTCTTTCCCGAGCTGGTACTCAGCAGAGAGGCAACTAAGGGCTTCCTTACTTGGATGAAAAGCAAACTCATAAGGTTAGGAGGTTACCTGGGTGGTTGACCGGCAACCGGAGTCGATGGCGGCGGCCGGAGGAGTGGCTCGGCCAACAAGCATGGTGCAACTTCCGAAGGAAGAAGTCCCACGTTCAACCTCCCATGCAAGTGCATCGGGAGTTTCCTACAGACCAAAGGACCATACCCGAGTTGCCCTCCCAACGCGCGGAACCCCGGGTTGGCCGGAAAATGAGTTCGCCGGAGTTGGAGTGCTCTAATGGCGGATTCCGGCCGGCGAGGCCTGGGCCGGTGCAAGATGGATCAAAACTCTCCCCTCGGTCCCCCGGTGCTAGCAGAGTAGTTGGCCGGCGGCGTGGGGCTGCGGCGGTTCACCTCCGGCTCGGTTGCAGTCACACAGAGAGCCTCTTAGGTTGAAGCTTGAGCCCTCAGGTTACTCCCAGATGCGTTCCAACCTCAACCCGAGAAGAACCCAAAACCATGCTTGGTTGATTCATGGCTGCTCCGGCGATGGGGAGACGATGGGGTTCGGGTGCAATGGTTGGGAAACAGCAGTGAAGTGGATGTCTTGTGCAGAGAGTGCTTGGGAACCAAGCATGCGTGAGGGAGTCCAAGAGCCAACACACAATGCATTAATACAACACAATGTGCCAAATTGCCAACAAGTCCCTCTACAACAACCATTTAGACTTTGGTCCTTTGCAACTTTGCTCATTTTACCATTTAGTCCTTGACTGAAGAGTAGCACGTCTTCCGAAGCACAAACTCCTGGGTTTTTCCGCAAAATTCCACTATTTCCATCGTATTTCACGCTTTTCGAGACGTTTCGCTCGTCGAAACGAAAAATGGATTTCGCCCTTGCGTCTGGCACGTCGAAATCTTCAAGACAGCGATTTTTATTTTTCGACACGAAGCCCAGATAAAATCTCGGTCCATAAATACTGTGTCAAAATATAATATATCACGCTTTTCGAGATTCCAGAGTCGTCAGACGGAAATTCCGTCAGTGCCATTACGTCCGGATCGATGAGGCCAATTGAAACGACTACCTGGATCACTATTTTCGGACTCCGAACAGTAAAATAGTCCGCGTTGCATTCATTGTGGTCCCGAAAATTGAAGTTACTGTTCATCTACAGTATTTAACTTAAAACACTGTGCACAGGCCACTGTTCCTATTAATCGTAAAATTCGCTTCCTTCTTCTATGATTTATGGAAGATCCGACCGTCGGATCGAAAAGTGCTGAATATGAAAATCGCTCGATTCGACGAGACGATCGCAACGGTCAACTCGGATTTCCAAGATCATGTCCGGATTAGAAGTTAGTCTTTTTTTCGTATTTCGTGCAACTAGCACACAGGCGTTTGACCAAGTAGGTTAATTTAGTTCTTTTGAATCCGAACTAAGGCTGAAAATTACCTTTGATTTATTTATTAAAAATAAAATATTTCGGATTACTACAAAATCAATATTCAAATGTATATATATACAAATCTATATACAAATGTAAAAATATACAAATCTATATACAAATGTATATATATAAAAAAATCTATATACAAATGTATATATATACAAATGTATATATATACAAATCTATATACAAATGTATATATATACAAATCTATATACAAATCTATATACAAATCTATATACAAATCTATATATAAACAAATCTATATACAAATGTATATATATACAAATCTATATACAAATATATATATATACAAATCTATATATATACAAATCTATATACAAATCTATATACAAATGTATATATATACAAATCTATATAAAAATGTATATATATACAAATCTATATACTAATGTATATATAAACAAATCTATATACAAATGTATATATATACAAATCTATATACAAATGTATATATATACAAATCTATATACAAATGTATATATATACAAATCTATATACAAATGAATATATAAACAAATCTATATACAAATGCATATATATATACAAATCTATATACAAATGTATATATATATACAAATCTATATACAAATGTATATATATACAAATCTATATACAAATCTATATACAAATATATATATATATACAAATCTATATATAAACAAATCTATATACAAATGTATATATATACAAATCTATATACAAATGTAAAAATATACAAATCTATATACAAATGTATATATATACAAATGTATATATATACAAATCTATATACAAATGTATATATATACAAATCTATATACAAATGTATATATAAACAAATCTATATACAAATGTATATACATACAAATCTATATATAAATATATATATATAAAAATCTATATATACAAATGTATATTTACAAATCTATATATATAAATGTATATATATATAGAAATCTATATACAAATGTATATATAAACAAATCTATATACAAATGTATATATATACAAATCTATATACAAATCTATATATATACAAATCTATATACAAATCTATATACAAATGTATATATATACAAATCTATATACAAATGTATATATAAACAAATCTATATACAAATGTATATATATACAAATCTATATACAAATCTATATACAAATGTATATATATATACAAATCTATATACAAATGTATATATATACAAATCTATATACAAATGTATATATATACAAATCTATATACAAATCTATATATAAATGTATATATATATACAAATCTATATACAAATGTATATATATACAAATGTATATATATACAAATCTATATACAAATGTATATATAAACAAATCTATATACAAATCTATATACAAATGTATATATATACAAATCTATATACAAATCTATATACAAATGTATACATATACAAATCTATATACAAATGTATATATATACAAATCTATATACAAATGTATATATATACAAATCTATATATAAATGTATATATAAACAAATCTATATACAAATGTATATATATATACAAATCTATATACAAATGTATATATATACAAATCTATATACAAATCTATATACAAATCTATATACAAATGTATATATATACAAATCTATATACAAAAGTATATATAAACAAATCTATAAACAAATGTATATATATGCAAATCTATATACAAATCTATATAGAAATCTATATACAAATGTATATATATATACAAATCCATATACAAATATTTATATATATATACAAATCTATATACAAATCTATATACAAATGTATATATAAACAAATCTATATACAAATGTATATATATACAAATCTATATACAAATTTATATATATACAAATCTATATACAAATCTATATACAAATGTATATCTATATACAAATCTATATACAAATCTATATACAAATGTATATATATACAAATCTATATACAAATCTATATACAAATGTATATATATACAAATCTATATACAAATGTACATATATATACAAATCTATATACAAATGTATATACAAATGTACATATATACAAATCTATATACAAATGTATATACAAATGTATATATATTCCATTCATATACAAATCTATATACAAATGTATATATATACAAATCTATATACAAATGTATAGATAAACAAATCTATATACAAATGTATATACATACAAATCTATATACAAATATATATATATAAAAATCTATATATACAAATGTATTTACAAATATATATATATATAAATGTATATATATACAAATCTATATACAAATGTATATATAAACAAATCTATATACAAATGTATATATATACAAATCTATATACAAATGTATATATATACAAATCTATATACAAATCTATATACAAATGTATATATATAGAAATCTATATACAAATGTATATATAAACAAATCTATATAGAAATGTATATATATACAAATCTATATACAAATCTATATACAAATGTATATATATATACAAATCTATATACAAATGTATATATATACAAATCTATATACAAATGTATATATATACAAATCTATATACAAATATATATACAAATGTATATATATATACAAATCTATATACAAATGTATATATATACAAATCTATATACAAATGTATATATATATACAAATCTATATACAAATGTATATATAAACAAATCTATATACAAATGTATATATATACAAATCTATATACAAATGTATATATATATACAAATCTATATACAAAAGTATATATAAACAAATCTATATACAAATGTATATATATACAAATCTATATACAAATCTATATACAAATGTATATATATACAAATCTATATACAAATGTCTATATAAACAAATCTATATATAAATGTATATATATACAAATCTATATACAAATCTATATACAAATGTATATATATATACAAATCTATATACAAATGTATATATATACAAATCTATATACAAATGTATATATATACAAATCTATATATACAAATGTATATATAAACAAATCTATATACAAATGTATATATATACAAATCTATATACAAATGTATATATAAACAAATCTATATACAAATGTATATATATACAAATCTATATACAAATGTATATATATACAAATCTATATACAAATCTATATACAAATCTATATACAAATGTATATATATACAAATCTATATACAAAAGTATATATAAACAAATCTATATACAAATGTATATATATGCAAATCTATATACAAATCTATATACAAATCTATATACAAATCCATATACAAATATATATATATACAAATCTATATACAAATCTATATACAAATGTATATATAAACAAATCTATATACAAATGTATATATATACAAATCTATATACAAATTTATATATATACAAATCTATATACAAATCTATATACAAATGTATATCTATATACAAATCTATATACAAATCTATATACAAATGTATATATATACAAATCTATATACAAATCTATATACAAATGTATATATATACAAATCTATATACAAATGTACATATATATACAAATCTATATACAAATGTATATACAAATGTACATATATACAAATCTATATACAAATGTATATACAAATGTATATATATTCCATTCATATACAAATCTATATACAAATGTATATATATACAAATCTATATACAAATGTATAGATAAACAAATCTATATACAAATGTATATACATACAAATCTATATACAAATGTATATACATACAAATCTATATACAAATATATATATATAAAAATCTATATATACAAATGTATTTACAAATATATATATATATAAATGTATATATATACAAATCTATATACAAATGTATATATAAACAAATCTATATACAAATGTATCTATATACAAATGTATATATATACAAATCTATATACAAATGTATATATATACAAATCTATATTCAAATCTATATACAAATGTATATATATAGAAATCTATATACAAATGTATATATAAACAAATCTATATAGAAATGTATATATATACAAATCTATATACAAATCTATATACAAATCTATATTCAAATGTATATATATACAAATCTATATACAAATGTATATATATACAAATCTATATACAAATGTATATATATACAAATCTATATACAAATGTATATATAAACAAATCTATATACAAATGTATATATATACAAATCTATATACAAATGTATATATATATACAAATCTATATACAAATGTATATATAAACAAATCTATATACAAATGTATATATATACAAATCTATATACAAATCTATATACAAATGTATATATATACAAATCTATATACAAATGTCTATATAAACAAATCTATATACAAATGTATATATATACAAATCTATATACAAATCTATATACAAATGTATATATATATACAAATCTATATACAAATGTATATATATACAAATCTATATACAAATGTATATATATACAAATCTATATATACAAATGTATATATAAACAAATCTATATACAAATGTATATATATACAAATCTATATACAAATGTATGTATATATACAAATCTATATACAAATGTATATATAAACAAATCTATATACAAATGTATATATATACAAATCTATATACAAATCTATATACAGATGTATATATATACAAATCTATATACAAATGTATATATATACAAATCTATATACAAATGTATATATATACAAATCTATATACAAATCTATATACAAATCTATATACAAATCTATATACAAATCTATATACAAATGTATATATAAACAAATCTATATACAAATGTATATATATGCAAATCTATATACAAATCTAAATACAAATCTATATACAAATTTTTATATATATACAAATCCATATACAAATGTATATATATATACAAATCCATATACAAATGTATATATATACAAATCTATATACAAATGTATATATAAACAAATCTATATACAAATGTATATATATACAAATCTATATACAAATGTATATATATACAAATCTATATACAAATCTATATACAAATGTATATCTATATACAAATCTTTATACAAATCTATATACAAATGTATATATATACAAATCTATATACAAATCTATATTGAAATGTATATATATACAAATCTATATGCAAATGTATATACAAATGTATATATATACAAACCTATATACAAATGTATATACATACAAATCTATTTGCAAATGTATATATATATACAAATCTATATACAAATGTATATACAAATCTATATATATACAAATCTATATACAAATGTATATATGTATACAAATGTATATACAAATGTATATATATACAAATGTATATATATACTAATCTATATACAAATGTATATACAAATGTATATACAAATGTATATATACAAATGTATATACAAAAGTATATATATACAAATCTATATATAAATGTAAGTACAAATGTATATATATACAAATCTATATACAAATGTATATATATACAAATCTATATACAAATGTATATATATACAAATCTATATACAAATGTATATACAAATGTATATATATACAAATCTATATACAAATGTATATACAAATGTATATATATACAAATATATATATATACAAATCTATATACAAATGTATATATATACAAATCTATATACAAATGTATATATATAAAAATATATATACAAATGTATATATATACAAATCTATATACAAATTTACATATATGCAAATCTATACACAAATGTATATACAAATGTACATATATACAAATGTATATACAAATGTATATACAAATGTATATATTTACAAATATATATACAAATGTATATATAAACAAATCTATATACAAATGTATATATATACAAATCTATATACAAATCTATATATATATACAAATCTATATACAAATCTATATATATACAAATCTATATACAAATGTATATATATACAAATCTATATACAAATCTATATACAAATGTATATATATATACAAATCTATATACAAATGTATATATAAACAAATCTATATACAAATGTATATATATACAAATCTATATACAAATCTATATATATATACAAATCTATATACAAATCTATATATATACAAATCTATATACAAATGTATATATATACAAATCTATATACAAATCTATATACAAATGTATATATATATACAAATCTATATACAAATGTATATATATACAAATCTATATACAAATGTATATATATACAAATCTATATACAAATGTATATATATATACAAATCTATATACAAATGTATATATAAACAAATCTATATACAAATGTATATATAAATCTATATACAAATGTATATATATATACAAATCTATATACAAATGTATATATATACAAATCTATATACAAATGTATATATATACAAATCTATATAGAAATGTATATATAAACAAATCTATATACAAATGTATATATATATACAAATCTATATACAAATTTATATATATACAAATCTATATACAAATCTATATCTATATACAAATCTATATACAAATCTATATACAAATGTATATATATACAAATCTATATACAAATCTATATACAAATGTATATATATACAAATCTATATACAAATGTACATATATATACAAATCTATATACAAATGTATATACAAATGTACATATATACAAATCTATATACAAATGTATATATATTCCATTCATATACAAATCTATATACAAATGTATATATATACAAATCTATATACAAATGTATAGATAAACAAATCTATATACAAATGTATATACATACAAATCTATATACAAATATATATATATAAAAATCTATATATACAAATGTATTTACAAATCTATATATATAAATGTATATATATACAAATCTATATACAAATGTATATATAAACAAATCTATATACAAATGTATATATATACAAATCTATATACAAATGTATATATATACAAATCTATATACAAATCTATATACAAATGTATATATATACATATCTATATACAAATGTATATATAAACAAATCTATATACAAATCTATATACAAATGTATATATATATACAAATCTATATACAAATCTATATACAAATCTATATACAAATGTATATGTATATACAAATCTATATACAAATGTATATATATACAAATCTATATACAAATGTATATATATACAAATCTATATACAAATGTATATATAAACAAATCTATATACAAATGTATATATATACAAATCTATATACAAATGTATATATATATACAAATCTATATACAAATGTATATATAAACAAATCTATATACAAATGTATATATATACAAATCTATATACAAATCTATATACAAATGTATATATATACAAATCTATATACAAATGTATATATATACAAATCTATAAACAAATGTATATATAAACAAATCTATATACAAATGTATATATATACAAATCTATATACAAATGTATATATATATACAAATCTATATACAAATGTATATATATACAAATCTATATACAAATGTATATATATACAAATCTATATACAAATCTATATACAAATGTATATATATACAAATCTATATACAAATGTATATATATACAAATCTATATACAAATGTATATATATACAAATCTATATACAAATCTATATACAAATGTATATATATACAAATCTATATACAAATGTATATATAAACAAATCTATATACAAATGTATATATATGCAAATCTATATACAAATCTATATACAAATCTATATACAAATGTATATATATATATACAAATCCATATACAAATGTATATATATACAAATCTATATACAAATGTATATATATACAAATCTATATACAAATCTATATATAAATGTATATATATATACAAATTTATATACAAATGTATATATATACAAATCTATATACAAATCTATATATATACAAATCTATATACAAATGTATATATATATACAAATCTATATACAAATCTATATACAAATGTATATATATACAAATCTATATACAAATGTATATATATACAAATCTATATACAAATCAATATACAAATGTATATATATACAAATCTATATACAAATGTATATATATACAAATCTATATACAAATCTATATATATACAAATCTATATACAAATGTATATATATATACAAATCTATATACAAATCTATATACAAATGTATATATATACAAATATATATACAAATATATTTACAAATGTATATGTATATACAAATCTATATACAAATGTATATATATACAAATCTATATACAAATGTATATATATACAAATCTATATACAAATGTATATATAAACAAATCTATATACAAATGTATATATATACAAATCTATATACAAATGCATAAATATATACAAATCTATATACAAATGTATATATAAACAAATCTATATACAAATGTATATATATACAAATCTATATACAAATCTATATACAAATGTATATATATACAAATCTATATACAAATGTATATATATACAAATCTATATACAAATGTATATATAAACAAATCTATATACAAATGTATATATATACAAATCTATATACAAATCTATATACAAATGTATATATATATACAAATCTATATACAAATGTATATATATACAAATCTATATACAAATGTATATATTTGCAAATCTATATACAAATCTATATACAAATCTATATACAAATGTATATATATATACAAATCCATATACAAATGTATATATATACAAATCTATATACAAATGTATATATATACAAATCTATATACAAATGTATATATATAAACAAATCTATATACAAATGTATATATATACAAATCTATATACAAATGTATATATATACAAATCTATATACAAATCTATATACAAATGTATATCTATATACAAATCTATATACAAATGTATATACAAATGTATATATGTACAAATCTATATACAAATCTATATACAAATGTATATATATACAAATCTATATGCAAATGTATATACAAATGTATATATATACAAATCTATATACAAATGTAAATATATATACAAATGTATATACAAATGTACATATATACAAATCTATATACAAAAGTATATACAAATGTATATATATACAAATCTATATACAAATGTATATATATACAAATCTCTATACAAATGTATATATGTACAAATGTATATATATACAAATCTATATACAAATGTATATATATACAAATCTATATACAAATGTATATATACAAATTTATATATATACAATTGTATATATATACAAATCTATATACAAATGTATATATATACAAATCTATATACAAATTAATATATATACAAATCTATATACAAATATATATATATACAAATGTATATACAAATATATATATATACAAATGTATATATATACAAATGTATATATATACAAAACTATATACAAATGTATATATATACAAATCTATATACAAATGTATATATATACAAATCCATATACAAAAGTTTATATATACAAATGTATATATATACAAATCTATATACAAATGTATATATATACAAATCCATATACAAAAGTTTATATATACAAATGTATATATATACAAATGTATATACAAATGTATATATATACAAATCTATATACAAATGTATATAAAAATGTATATATATACAAATGTATATATATACAAATATATATACCAATGTATATATATACAAATCTATATACAAATATGTATAGAAATGTATATATATAAAAATCTATATACAAATATATATACAAATGTATATATATACAAAATCTATATACAAATGTATATACAAATGTATATATATACAAATCTATATACAAATTATATATATACAAATCTATATACAAATGTATATATATATACAAATGTATATACAAATGTACATATATACAAATCTATATACAAATGTATATACAAATGTACATATATACAAATCTATATACAAATGTATATACAAATGTATATATATACAAATCTATATACAAATGTATATATATATACAAATGTATATATACAAATGTATATATATACAAATCTATATACAAATTTATATATACAAATTTGTATACAAATGTATATATATATACAAATTTATATACAAATGTATGTACATACAAATCTATATACAAATGTATATATATATATACAAATTCTATATACAAATGTATATACAAATCTATATATATACAAATCTATATACAAATGTATATATGTATACAAATGTATATACAAATGTATATATATACAAATGTATATATATACTAATCTATATACAAATGTATATACAACTGTATATACAAATGTATATATACAAATGTATATATATACAAATGTATATACAAAAGTATATATATACAAATCTATATATAAATGTATGTACAAATGTATATATATACAAATCTATATACAAATGTATATATATACAAATCTATATACAAATGTATATATATAAAAATCTATATACAAATGTATATACAAATGTATATATACAAATATATATATATACAAATCTATATACAAATGTATATATATACAAATCTATATACAAATGTATATATATACAAATCTATATACAAATTTACATATATACAAATCTATACACAAATGTATATACAAATGTACATATATACAAATCTATATACAAATCTATATACAAAGTATATATATTTACAAATCTATATACAAATGTATATATAAACAAATCTATATACAAATGTATATATATACAAATCTATATACAAATCTATATACAAATATATATATATACAAATCTATATACAAATGTATATATATACAAATCTATATACAAATGTATATATATACAAATCTATATACAAATCTATATACAAATGTATATATATACAAATCTATATACAAATGTATATATAAACAAATCTATATACAAATGTATATATATACAAATCTATATACAAATGTATATATATACAAATCTATATACAAATCTATATACAAATCTATATACAAATGTATATATATACAAATCTATATACAAATCTATATACAAATGTATATATATATACAAATCTATATACAAATGTATATATATACAAATCTATATACAAATGTATATATATACAAATCTATATACAAATCTATATACAAAGTATATATATTTACAAATCTATATACAAATGTATATATAAACAAATCTATATACAAATGTATATATATACAAATCTATATACAAATCTATATACAAATATATATATATACAAATCTATATACAAATGTATATATATACAAATCTATATACAAATGTATATATATACAAATCTATATACAAATCTATATACAAATGTATATATATATACAAATCTATATACAAATGTATATATATACAAATCTATATACAAATGTATATATAAACAAATCTATATACAAATGTATATATAAACAAATCTATATACAAATGTATATATATACAAATCTATATACAAATGTATATATATATACAAATCTATATACAAATGTATATATAAACAAATCTATATACAAATGTATATATATACAAATCTATATACAAATGTTTATATATATACAGATCTATATACAAATCTATATACAAATGTATATATATACAAATCTATATACAAATGTATATATATACAAATCTATATACAAATGTATATATATACAAATCTATATACAAATCTATATACAAATGTATATATATACAAATCTATATACAAATGTATATATAAACAAATCTATATACAAATGTATATATATACAAATCTATATACAAATGTATATATATACAAATCTATATACAAATCTATAGACAAATCTATATACAAATGTATATATATACAAATCTATATACAAATCTATATACAAATGTATATATATATACAAATCTATATACAAATGTATATATATACAAATCTATATACAAATGTATATATATACAAATCTATATACAAATCTATATACAAATGTATATATATACAAATCTATATACAAATGTATATATATACAAATCTATATACAAATGTATATATAAACAAATCTATATACAAATCTATATATATACAAATCTATATACAAATGTATATATATATACAAATCTATATACAAATGTATATATAAACAAATCTATATACAAATGTATATATATACAAATCTATATATAAATGTATATATATACAAATCTATATACAAATCTATATACAAATGTATATATATACAAATCTATATACAAATGTATATATATACAAATCTATATACAAATCTATATACAAATGTATATATATACAAATCTATATACAAATGTATATATATAAAAATCTATATACAAATGTATATATATACAAATCTATATACAAATGTATATATAAACAAATCTATATACAAATGTATATATAAACAAATCTATATACAAATGTATATATATACAAATCTATATACAAATCAATATACAAATCTATATACAAATGTATATATATACAAATCTATATACAAATGTATATATAAACAAATCTATATACAAATGTATATATATGCAAATCTATATACAAATCTATATACAAATCTATTTACAAATGTATATATATATACAAATCCATATACAAATGTATATATATACAAATCTATATACAAATGTATATATATACAAATCTATATACAAATGTATATATAAACAAATCTATATACAAATGTATATATATACAAATCTATATACAAATTTATATATATACAAATCTATATACAAATCTATATACAAATGTATATCTATATACAAATGTTTATACAAATCTATATACAAATAGATATACAAATCTATATACAAATGTATATATATATACAAATCTATATACAAATCTATATACAAATGTATATATATACAAATCTATATACAAATGTATATACAAATGTATATATATACAAATCTATATACAAATGTACATATATATACAAATCTATATACAAATGTATAGATAAACAAATCTATATACAAATGTATATACATACAAATCTATATACAAATATATATATATAAAAATCTATATATACAAATGTATTTACAAATCTATATATATAAATGTATATATATACAAATCTATATACAAATGTATATATAAACAAATCTATATAGAAATGTATATATATACAAATCTATATACAAATGTATATATATACAAATCTATATACAAATCTATATACAAATGTATATATATACAAATCTATATACAAATGTATATATAAACAAATCTATATATAAATGTATATATATACAAATCTATATACAAATCTATATACAAATGTATATATATATACAAATCTATAGACAAATGTATATATATACAAATCTATATACAAATGTATATATATACAAATCTATATACAAATCTATATACAAATGTATATGTATACAAATCTATATACAAATGTATATATATACAAATCTATATACAAATGTATATATAAAAAAATCTATATACAAATATATATATATATACAAATCTATATACAAATGTATATATATACCAGTCTATATACAAATCTATATACAAATATATATATATACAAATTTATATACAAATGTATATATATACAAATCTATATACAAATCTATATACAAATGTATATATAAACAAATCTATATACAAATGTATATATATACAAATCTATATACAAATGTATATATATACAAATCTATATACAAATCTATATACAAATGTATATATAAACAAATCTATATACAAATGTATATATAAACAAATCTATATACAAATGTATATATAAACAAATCTATATACAAATGTATATATATACTACAAGAAATTATAGCTATAACGACTAATTTTTAACGACGGGCGCAATAAGTGGTCGTTAAAAGTAATCAATTAACGACGGGCACAATTAATGGTCATTAAAAATAATCAAATTAACGACTGTGTGTAATACTTCGTCCCTAAAAGCAACAAAATTGTCGCTAAAAGTAAATAAATTAACGACGGGTGCAAGAAACCGTCGTTAAAAGCTGGAAAATGAAATGCGGGCGAAAATTTTTCGCTACTAACTTTCACTTGGCGCGCAAGAAGAAGAAGAAAAAAAAAAAAAAAAAACCTAGGTTGCAGATGCATCTCTTATCTCATCCCTTCCCTTTCCTCTTCTACTTGAGGAGATGGACGCCCTCACCCTCTCCCCCTCCCCATCCCAATCCCCGCCTTGCCCAACTCCTCTTTGACTCCTCCAAACCCCCCCGGCGACCCAGACCCGGACCCGGACCCGACCCTCTCCGCCTAGGCCTAACTGTGGAGGTGGATCCGCGCGCTCTGCTCCGTCGCCGACGTCGACGCCGACCCCGACCCCTACCACGACGAGGCCCTCCGCCTCCTCGACTGGTTCCGCCTACGCGGCTACCGCCCCGACGGCCCCGACCTCGCCGCCTCTCCGAGCCCTTTACTTCCTCGGCCGCTCCGCCTAAGCCCACCGCCACCTAAGAAAGTGTGCTGTGCATCCTCTTTTGTTTAGTTATGGTTTCTCTCACTCTTTTTTCTTTTTTTTTTTTTTTCTTTTTTTTTTTGCAAATTAAAATTTATGTGATTTATTATACTGGTAGATGGTGGATTAATTGTTTGTTATTTTACATGTTAATCAATTATATTGGGCAGTGAAAAAGAAAAATATCGTAGTAGCTCTTTAACTTCATAGATAATTAATTAAGTTTGCAAACTAATAAGTAATCTTAATAAATTAAGAAGAAAGTATATCTAATGCACATTCGAACAAATATAATTTGACTCAAAAAATCTCATAATCTAGGGATTCGTTGCAAGCTCGAATTAATCATGTTTTCTTATTTGTTTTTCCGGTGTATATATGCACAGGGCATCAATGCAAAACTTTTGTGTCCAAAACTATTCCAAGATAATCTTTTAAGTTCTCACCACCAGCTAATTAATGGCTAATGTAGCACCTCTACGCAACACGAAACAGATAATGCAGCTTTGAAGTAATATGCTCGATTAGTATTTCTTAGAACACAAATTGAAGGTAGTTCTATCCAGTAATAGAACATGCATGGTAAGGGAGTCAAGTTGCTTTATAATTGTGGACCAACTCCAACTGTCACATGGATCATGTTCCACGAATGTACATTCATTCACTAGTTATAGATTCCTCTTCTTATTTATTGTTTAGATATTCTTCTTATTTTTGGTTCGAAATCACTAGCTATCTTGTATTCATGGTATTGTTGCTTCGCTATATCTACACTTTGACTAGTCAATATATGCATGAACCTTTCGGAAGTAATCTTGCATTTCATTTGATGATTAAGAAAGAATAACTTCTTCTTTTTTTTGTATTCATGTCTTTGTTATCCTGCATCTTCTAGTTGTACATGGTTTGATCCCATTCCAACCTACATAATTGAGTAGTTTTGGCATGTTCAAGCTAAATTTGCATTTGGATGTTGTTATCTTTTAGCAAAACCTCTGTTCTGATTGTACCTATGTTTATTAATTTGTTGGTTTGATAGAAGTGGACATTAGATGATAATTAAAAAAAAATGTCAACAAACATATTTTTCTCTTGCCATCTATCATGTGTTGATGCAGGTGCTCACTAATTTGTGACTTAGGAGTATGTAGTAAATTGCCAATGAGCAGTATTGTGGTTGCAGGTAGTATTACCTCAATCTGGAGGATCAAACAAGGCGGGATTCAAGGTTGTCTACTCAAGTTCCAAGTCAAAAATTCATCTAGATGGTGTATTCAACATAATTTCTTATGATGTGATTCATTGTTTGATTTGATTTTGATTTGCATTTCTTGTTTAGATGGAATGCAATCGCAATTTCAATTAAAGGGTATTATTAGGCTATTTTATTAGGATATTATTGTGGGATCTGTAACTAATAGAAAGTACCATCTCGTATCTTCGGCTATTTGAGCAAGGTTTCTAGTTCGAGATATATATAACAAGTAGAAGGCCATTTGTTCATCTATAGACATTGTGTTTCTTTATTGGCAATTTTAGCTGTGATTAACCCTACTTATGTCATGCATCACAACCCCATGCACCAGTAAAATGGCCCCTTCTATTGCTATTCACATAGTTCACCCATGTAAGCTGACTATTGGTGATATAGTGGCATTAATATTATGGGTTTAGGGTCTATATGCTCATTACCGAAGGTGGGCAGGATTATTGAAGTTCTTGTAGACATAAGGTTCATGGGACAGTAAGTATATGAGTATTCAACTACTATGTTTTCTTTTCTCATTTTCATTTTTCCTTCTTGTTTGTCTGTGGCATCTGTGTTGGTGTGCATTTGGGTAGGAATAAGTAAAATGTGGACTTTGTTGTGAGGTTGTGAAACGATTGTGTGCTCTAATTTTACACTCCACACTACTTTCTCCTATTTCTTGTTGTTTATAATTTCCAAATATGCTAATTATATTCTTTTGCATTGTTTATTTTGATTTTTCAGAACTACACTGGAGACAAGGAAAACCTGGGAAAATGTGAGCAGGTAATGCCACTCTTGGTGACTTACAAGCTCTGGAGATGATAACTTGTCAGAATTTCTAATTATACGATCAGCCTGGCTTAAAGCTTATCCATTTATCTTGATAATAAGAGGTATCTTAGATTTGAATGCAAGTTAGATTTTGACACATATTATTGCTGCTGCTGTCTGTGCAGTTCTTCTTGGAGTTGATGAAAGTTCCACGGGTGGAATCTAAGCTACGAGTATTTTCTTTCAAGATTCAATTTCGCTCCCAGGTTGAGTTCTTTTCATATAACTTAATCATAAGTCAAGATGATGAATTTATGGCTCAGATTCATCCATTTTCCAGGTTGCAGATCTTAGAAAGAGTTTGAACGTTGTCGACTCTGCATGTGAAGAGGTAATTCTGATGTATGTTTGCATCTATTTGCATTTTAATCTTAGATCTGCTTGCTTACTAATCAAGTGTGATTCATCAGATCCGCAATTCTGTCAAACTGAAGGAAATCATGAAGAAAATTCTGCTTCTTGGAAATACATTAAACCAGGGAACTGCAAGAGGTAACCAATGCTTTCAGCCTTTTTGGCTGTCGTGCGTATCTGATATTTTGAGACATCATTTAATTTTCCCTGAAATTAGCAATTAGATGACCGTAAGATTATGTACAAAATGACCCTCACAAAGATTCAATGGTCAAATGGAACTTTTGTGGTGATAGTGAGTTATTTAGTCCGAAAAATATGAGCATAATTCGATCAGCTTTTCTTGGTTGGTAATGAAATTTCTACTTGAATGGCCTAGTTTGACCAGAACATTTGACTCTCTTAGCTTTTCTTTTCTTGTTTGGCAGTGTATACTGATTACTAGAATTATCCCCTATTTTCCCCTGACAAGAAGTGCCTAAGAGAATTGAAAAATATGTGTGAGTATTTGCAATTTACAATTATGTGTGGCCTGTCTTCTGCGGCAGATCATTTATTCGTGAAAAGGGTGTAATTTTATGGCAAAAAAATGTTAATACATATTAAATTGCCACATCATTTAGTAGCTGACACTGTATTGAAATCTGAAGGAAATTAAACATGGTGGTTTCAAGCATATTTTAGTGTGATGGCGAGCATCATTGGTGGTTGACTACATTCATTTCAACTCCTCTGTATTTAATTTCTAAAAAATCATCCTTTGACTAATAAAAAGCTCTCTTGCATATGGCTTTCAGTTGATAATTTGTCACTCCTTTGTTGAAGCCTTTTCTTGCAGACAGTATACTCAGTTGTGCTCTTTGAAGTTATCACTGCTGTTGATGAACATATTTAGCTATGTTGCTTATGTGTTTCTTATATAAGTTGTGTGGAATTTAATCTAAACATAATTTGCTTTTAGATTGTATGATTTGTTTATTTTCTTTACGGTGAATTTATATATATATTTTTTGATAAAACTATTAAATTTGTTCTAATTTTTGCCATTTTCTCTTGTAGGTAAATTAGGTTGCAACAGTTTTGGGTAAAGAACATTGCTAGCAGATGAAGTGCAAGTTATGATGCTTTTTTTGTTTTTTTTTTGAAAATATGATGAATTACTAATTTTATTATAACTTTTTGTAGTAGATATACAAGTGATGATACGTTTTTGGTTTCTTTTTGAAAATATGATGGGTAAATGTATGCTACATATGTTGGTGACCTTCACACATATAGTATATGGATAATTCAAAACTATATATATTTTGTGATTGTTATTATTATATTATTGATGAAATATTGTTGTAGTTTTATAATATGAAGACGACTATTTAATTTTATTGAAAGTTTATTTGTTTTTGTATATATTAATTTGTGAATGTGAAAGAGGATTATATAAAATTTAAATAAATAGCTGGCTAAATTTTGAAATAAATTTATTTTTAGCGACTGGAGCGTTGGTCGTCATAATATCGATTTAGAATTATTAAATGGGATACGTTTTTTAACGACGAAAAAAATTGGTCACTGTTGAAATGCTAGTTATTAGTAAAGTTGTATTTCTAAATCTCAATTGCGACGGTAAGGTTGGTCGTTACTGTATAATACTGTGGTCACTAATACTACTTATTAACAACGGGAATCTTACTTATTAACAACGGGAATCTTCCCGTCATCTTTTGTTATTAACGACGGTTATATAGATTTCGTCGTTAATATTTTTAACGAATGAATCAATAACGACGGGTGACGACGGTTATTTTGACCGTCGATATTGTGTTTTAAAGACGAAAAAATAATTTATAACGACCAGTTTTCCCTTCTTTATATACCAAATTTCTTGTAGTGTATATACAAATCTATATACAAATCTATATACAAATCAATATTCAAATGTATATATATACAAATCTATATACAAATGTATATATATACAAATCTATATACAAATGTATATATATACAAATCTATATACAAATCTATATACAAATGTATATATATACAAATCTATATACAAATGTATATATATATACAAATCTATATACAAATCTATATATACAAATCTATATATACAAATGTATATACAAATCTATATATACAAATGTATATATATACAAATCTATATACAAATGTATATATATATAAATCTATATACAAATGTATATATAAACAAATCTATATACAAATGTATATATATACAAATCTATATACAAATGTATATATATACAAATCTATATACAAATCTATATACAAATGTATATATATACAAATCTATATACAAATGTATATATATATAAATCTATATAAAAATGTATATATAAACAAATCTATATACAAATGTATATATATACAAATCTATATACAAATGTATATATATACAAATCTATATACAAATCTATATACAAATCTATATACAAATGTATATATATACAAATCTATATAAAAATGTATATATAAACAAATCTATATACAAATGTATATATATACAAATCTATATACAAATCTATATACAAATGTATATATATATACAAATCTATATACAAATGTATATATATACAAATCTATATACAAATGTATATATAAACAAATCTATATACAAATGTATATATATATACAAATCTATATACAAATGTATATATATACAAATCTATATACAAATCTATATACAAATGTGTATATATATACAAATCTATATACAAATGTATATATATACAAATCTATATACAAATGTATATATATACAAATCTATATACAAATGTATATATAAACAAATCTATATACAAATGTATATATATACAAATCTATATACAAATGTATATATATATACAAATCTATATACAAATGTATATATAAACAAATCTATATACAAATGTATATATATACAAATCTATATACAAATGTATATATATACAAATCTATATACAAATCTATATACAAATGTATATATATACAAATCTATATACAAATGTATATACAAATGTATATATATATAAATCTATATACAAATGTATATATAAACAAATCTATATACAAATGTATATATATACAAATCTATATACAAATGTATATATATACAAATCTATATACAAATCTATATACAAATCTATATACAAATGTATATATATACAAATCTATATACAAATGTATATATAAACAAATCTATATACAAATGTATATATATACAAAACTATATACAAATGTATATATATACAAATCTATATACAAATCTATATACAAATGTATATATATATACAAATCTATATACAAATCTATATATACAAATGTATATACAAATCTATATATACAAATGTATATATATATAAATCTATATACAAATGTATATATAAACAAATCTATATACAAATGTATATATATACAAATCTATATACAAATGTATATATATACAAATCTATATACAAATCTATATACAAATGTATATATATACAAATCTATATACAAATGTATATATATATACAAATGTATATATATACAAATCTATATATACAAATGTATATACAAATCTATATATACAAATGTATATATATACAAATCTATATACAAATCTATATACAAATCTATATACAAATGTATAAATATACAAATCTATATACAAATCTATATACAAATGTATATATATACAAATCTATATACAAATCTATATACAAATGTATATATATATACAAATCTATATACAAATGTATATATACAAATCTATATACAAATCTATATACAAATCTATATACAAATGTATATATATACAAATCTATATACAAATGTATATATAAACAAATCTATATACAAATGTATATATATATACAAATCTATATACAAATGTATATAAATACAAATCTATATACAAATGTATATATATACAAATCTATATACAAATGTATATATAAACAAATCTATATACAAATGTATATATATACAAATCTATATACAAATGTATATAGATATATACAAATCTATATACAAATGTATATATATATATATATACAAATCTATATACAAATGTATATATATACAAATCTATATACAATGTATATATATACAAATCTATAACAAATCTATATACAAATGTATATATATACAAATCTATATACAAATGATATATATACAAATCTATATACAAATGTATATATAAACAAATCTATATACAAATGTATATATAAACAATCTATATACAAATAGTATATATATACAAATCTATATACAAATGTATATATATACAAATCTATATACAAATCTATATACAAATGTATATATATACAAATCTATATACAAATGGTATATATATACAAATCTATATACAAA
>JAQNDB010003376.1:0-29743 GCA_029204045.2 Tillandsia leiboldiana | reverse complement strand
TTGTGCAAAAGTTCCAAGGGCCGTTTTGTACCAACGTGGTTCAAGTTCTGTGTGCAGTCCTAGACTGTTTTTCCCTTTTGGCAACCACCACACACAACGTTTTGTTTAAATAAAAGCTTTGGAATCCCCTTGACCACGTCCTTGTTTGAAATTCTAGTAAGTTCCTTAAAATTTAAGTGACCTAGCCTTTCATGCCAAAGAGTTTCATTATTCAAAGCAGCTAAGTTACAATTTTCAGAAAATTTATTAGGAACAACATAACAATTGTTTTCAGATCTAACCCCTTTTAAAAAGAAGACATGGTCCTTATCAGTTACAACGCATTCAACAGATGAAAAGTTAACTGAAAAACCATTGTCGCAAAGTTGACTTATGCTTATGAGGTTAGTCTTAAGGCCATCAACAAATAAGACGTTTTTCAAAATCGGGCCATCTGGAATAGCTACCGTCCCTTTTCCAACAATTTTGGAAGATCGACCGTCTCCGAAAACAACGTGTCCTCCGGAGATTTTCTCAAGATTTTGAAAACTATTTTTGTCACCGGTCATGTGACGGGAACACCCGCTATCCAGATACCAAGACGAACTATCATATGCATGCAAGGAAACATTGGAAACAAGACAAGGGAAAATTTCACCTTTGCGCACCCAAACCCTTTTGGAGTGCGTCGGTAATGGTCGAGAAGTTATATGCCTAGGTGAAGGCGTCTTGTTATAGCGATTGTTGTTCCTTGATGTAATCGTCTTGCGCGATGAACTACCAAATCTCTTTTCATTTGAAAAGTTTTGCTTTGATTTTCGGGGAGGAGCCGTTTGGTAGTTATTGCAAGAGGTCTTTGAGATGAGCGTTCGACTCCCGTCTTGCAATATCTTCTTATGTGCCCTGAAACACCACAACGAAAACATACCTTAGATCTTGACGATCCCAAAGAGGATGAAGTAGGTTTGTTGTCGTTGTTTGTCTTGAATTCCGGTGTCGGAGGAGGAGATACCGACTGAGGCACAAAAACTGTCTCACTCGAACTTGGACTGTTTCCAGTTTGAGTGTATCCGAGGCCGAACCTATTTGATTGACCAAGACCAAGAAGTCTATCCAACTTACTCCTTCCTGAAGAGAATCGCTGTAAGTCATTCTTGAGTTGGAAAATGGTCTTTGTCATTTCCAGGTTATCCTGTCGAGCCTCGTTGTAGAGCTTTGAGAAGTGATTCGCGTTATCCACCAGATTTGTATGTTCCTTCTCAAGTTGCTCATTGGACTCTTGAAGGGAAGCATTTGCCTTTATCAGATTTTCCCTTTCCACTTCAAGAGCGTTTGAGAGAGAAGTCGCTCTTTTTGCTTCTTCTTCGAGATCATGCATTCTCCCTCTCAAACTCTTGTTTTGCTTAGCCAGTTTCTTTGAGTCCCTCAAAAGTCTGTGGTAGGCTAGAGCAAAATCTTCACCTTCCGAATCATCCGATTCGTTGTCCGTTGCATTCTTTTCAACAGTGGAGTTGGACAACGACTCAGATGTACTTGCCATAAAGCACATGAAGGGTGAAGATACGGACGCGTGGAATGCGGTGGAGCTCTTTTCTTCATCACTCGAAGACGACTCATTTGACGTTGAGTTGTCATCCCAAGTGACGACTTGCATCGCCTTCTTCTTTGCCGGATACTTGTTAGGACATTCCGTTGCAATGTGGCCGTAGCCTCGACATTTGAAGCATTGTAGTTGTCCTTCTGAGCTTTTCTTATCCTTTGAGAAGTTCTCTTGCTTTCTTGACTTGTAACCTGAAGTACCCTTGCCTTTGTTCGACTTTCCGAAGGATGGAGATTTACTTGAATTACCCCTTCGAAAGTTGCGGCGAAACTTCCTTGTCAAGAGAGCGAGCTGCTTCTCAAATTCCTCCATAGAAAGATTCTCGTCATCGTCTGAGGAGGATGTATCCGCGTCTTCTTCCTTAGTTGTTTTCAACGCATAACCTGAAGACTTAGAAGTGGATGCCTTTCCAGAAGAATTGTTAGTAGTAAATGTCATTTCATAAGTTTGTAATGAACCAACTAATTCTTCTACACGTATTTCGTCCGGGTGTTTAATAGTTTCAATGGCAGTAACCTTTGGGCGAAATCGTTCAGGAAGAGTTCTTAAGATTTTTCTTACAATCTTAAATTCTGGAATCTTCTCTCCCAGATTAGCACATGAGTTTACGATGTCTTGCAATCGTGTATAGTAGTCCGTGAAAGATTCATTTTCTGCCATTAAGATAGAGTCAAACTTGCTCGTAAGCATTTGCAGTTTCTGAATCTTCACGAGGTTAGTTCCCTCATGTGTAACCTGAAGAACATCCCAGATTTCTTTCGCAGTCTCACATGCCGAGACGCGAGGGAATTCAGTTTGAGATAAGGCATTAAAAATAGCATTAATTCTCTTGCCATTGTAAGAAGATGAATCTAACTCTTCCTTGGTCCATTTCGACCTAGGTTTTAAGGTGCGAACATCACCATTAAATTCAGTTGGATTAGACCATCCTAATTCAATTGATTGCCACACCCGTTCGTCGATGGAAATTAAAAAGGCTTTCATCCGTACTTTCCAGTACGCATAATTTGTTCCATCGAAGAATGGGGGTCGGTTGATGTTTCCACCTTCAACCATTGTTTACAACCCTATTCCCTCTCTGATACCACTTGTTGGGTTATATGTAATACGGATCTAAATAGGGGAAAAAACACCTAGAGGGGGGTGAATAGGTGTAAACGTATAAACACTCAAAAAATCGTTGCGATAAAACCCAATGCGGAAATAAAAATAATACGCAAGATTTTTACGTGGAAAACTCCATCACCGGAGTAAAAAACCACGGGACCGATAACACGGCAGAAATCCACTAGAATTAAAACACGTACAAGGTGATTTACCGTACACACTTACGACTCAACCTTTTCCATACGCTCCTAGAGGATCTTCTCCGCTCGCTCCGCGACGCTTCACGAATCCACGATCTGCGCCCAACGCCGAATCCACGGCGTCCAACGTCGAATCCACGACGTCCGACCGAATCCACGGTCTTCACCCAATAGCACCCTTCGAATCCACGAACGTGCCTCGCTCCGAATCCACGAGAGCGGTTGAACCTTGAATCCACAAGGACACGCGAATCCACGCGCCGATTTTTGGGGTAAATCGTTGTTTTGGGTGGTGATGATCCGCCGAATACTTAGATCAAAGATAGATCGGAAATACCATCTAAGTATTCATTAGTTTGATTCAACTCGAGATGTGAGTATGAAAACCTAGAATCAAACTAATCAATATAGATGAAGAAACATAGAGTATTCTCTAATGATTTCCTTTGTTCTCTATATGTGGATCTATAGCCGTATAAAATGGTATATGAAAATGACGGCTAAAGACTATGTGGATTCACCCTAGAAAAAGAGTCATAGGGTGTATTTATAGGTTAGAAACCCTAGGAAGGAGATAAGAATCAAAAACCTAACATTTCTGGAAATTTTACGGACGGCGATCCGGATCGGACTAGCTGTGATCCGGATCGTCGTAACGAGTCAGCCAGTTCCAGAAAAACAAAGGTTCGGGATCCGGATCGAAGTGCACGATCCGGATCGTTCATACAGTTTACCAAACATCAACGTTCGGGATCCGGATTGCGAAGCATGATCCGGATCGTTCAAGGAAAATGGTAAACTCACTGTTCGGGATCCGGATCAAGAGACTACGATCCGGATTGAACTGGTGTATGAACGAACCACCTTCGGGATCCGGATCGAACAACCTGATCCGGATCCTGAACATGTCCCAAGTCCAGTTTTTGATTTTTATGCAATGAAAGATTCTTCCAAGTGTTTCTACACTACAAGAAGTATTCGGATCACACAAAATCTTTAGTTAAACATACCTGATCCTTTTGAATTCTTCTTTCTTGAGATTGAGTTAAAAGATCCAACTTTCTTCACCTTCAATCTTCAAGACTTGAGACTTTCACGAAACTACGCCAACTCAAATTCCGTAACAATCTCCCCCTTTGGCGGTTTCGTGACAAAACATAGATCCACTAAAGAAAATTCAAAAAGATATTTTTGTTGCTATCACCATACAACAAAAATTTACAATGGAGATCCAAAAATTTAAAAATATGAGATAAACTCCTAAAACAGACTCTAGACTTAGACATCTGTACTCTCTGCACAAAGAAATCATTCTTGACAAAAAGAGATCGTTAGATACCTCAAGAATATTTAGCATATAAAACCTAGTACAGAGATAGAGTTTATCTAATCATCATGACATTTGAGAATTCAGATATGTAAGAGAATCAAAGTTAAAAACCAACATATCTTCTATGCAACTAAAAACCAAATGTCACAAAATGTTAGTCCAACATCAACTTGTTAGTTATATTACATGCCCAAATAGTTAGTCGAATAGTTAGTCGAGACATGCAAACAATCACAAGATGAAAACCAAAAGTTGAAGTTGAGATCATACTTACCTTGATATATACAAAATCTTCATCATCAAGATTTTCACAATCATTGTTCAAGTTCCCTTACCTTGATGTTCATTTACATCATTCATTGTAGAGATCATACTTACCTTGATATTTCATCATTCATTGTTCAAAGTTCTCTCTAACTCTCTCCCCCTTTTTGTCACAAAATAAAGCCAAAAATTACATAAGTGGAGAGAATGGTTAACAGTTTAAGTTCGAGAACTAAAAACTCAAATTAAAACTTAAAAACCTGCACAACAGAAGGATTTAAGCATATGCATAATAAACAGAAATTAGAAGGATACGGATTATTCAGACCCGTCTGAACTGACACAGCCGAGGATTTGGAAAATCTTCTTTATTCGCTTGTTCATTGCTGATTGATTTTTATTTACCTTCTTTATTTCTTCCTTTACCTCAATTAGTTCATTTGATATACGTTCTTGCTCGTTGGAGAGCCTTTGCTGTTCTTTATAGATTGAGGTAACAGATGCATCATCATCAGAAGTTGATTGAGGTGCTTCTTGTGCCGGAGGTCGCCGGTTGAACTGGAGGAGCTGCTGCCGGTGCAGAGGTTGTTGCTTGTTGTCGTTGTTCTCGTTGCCGGTGAAGAGGTATGAAAGGTTCATCTGGCTTCGTCGAAAGAGACTTTACAATTGTTGTGTCATTGATCGTTCCTAAACTGTGCAGATAGGAACTCGCATTTGTGTCAGCTTTAAATTTGCGAAGAATGCGCATGATGATCATGGGAAAAGGTAGTCTCTCTGACGGATGAGCTTGCTCCACATATCGTGCCATCCTTGACCAGATGACGTAGGGAATGTTTAAGTTAGCTCCCATTGCTGCTGCGGGGTTTCCAAGTAGATAAAGGAATATCATTCTTTCCCACCGAAGAACCTTTGTGTTCATGTTTGGAATAATATTGTAACAAACAATAAGATTTAAGATGCGGTACTCTGGTCGTAGTTCTTTCGAGAAAACGGAGTTTCCTGTCGACCGAGTATTTGGAACACAGATTCCATCAACTACCACTCTCCAGGAGAAGGTGTTGAAGGCTTGATTCTTCAGGTAATGAGTACCATCGGCTCGGGCGTCCATCCCTAGTACTTCACCAATTAGCTGAGGCGTTACTTTGATTCTGACATTCTTGACTAATGTTTGAAAATCCCGACGCCCGCTTTCCTGATCAACTAGATAGCAGGCATTCTGATAAAACATCCTCACTGAGTGAAGACAATACCCAGTGGTCTCCGGGAACTCGCAAATGGAAGCAAGACCTCTCTGGTCAAACAAAGTCCCAAACGTCTGAGAACGCTGCTTTAAGGCTTTTACATCAACATGCCTTTCTCCAATGCATTCTCTGTTTTCAAAATCCTTTATTCTGGCCGAGCTGACAAAGTCTTGAGGAGGTGCTTGGCCAGCAGCTGGTTGCTCAATGGTGATTCCTCGAGCACTTCCTCTCTTGCGAGCAACACTTTTTCTTCTTGTCTTCCCAGAAGTTTCTTCCATTGGAGCTTTCCCTTTTTCAGCAGCAGTAGGCGGAGCCTTCGATGTTTCCGCAGGCGCTTTTCCCTTTGAAGCAGTGGGAACAGTCGTTGCTTCAACTTGCAGTTCATCCCAGTCAATTGATTCCGTTTCAGATTCTGTATCGGAATCATCTTTAGCTTTCTTCGCTTTCTTAGCCTTCTTAGCCCTCTTGGGCTTGACGGTGTCTCTTGTATGAACCATAGCCGCAAGTAGAAAGACAATCCAAGTGATCACCATTGCTAATGGTTTCTTGAGAAAAGGAATCCTGTGTAGACCAACTCAAGAACACATGAAAAATTCTTAGTTTTCAAAAATTGAAAAAATTGTATCCAAAGAATCATAATCATGTAGAGAGACTAAGAATCAAATTAGTTTTGCAAAAGGACTTTTAAAAATAGATCAATTGCATGATTTTCGAAAATCCTTATTATATGCCCTAAAACCGAAATTTTAGAAATCGAAGCCTAAAAATCCGTTAATCAGGAGAATACCTAGCATATAATCAAAACTAATCTACCCAGAGTTCTTATTTCAAAAGAAATTTGATCAAAAACCATCCACAAACAAAGTTGATCCAAGAAATTCATCACGTTTGAGGAGGAAAAGAGAAAAACGGTGAAAAACCGAGATTTTGATCAATAAAACTTACTTGGAGTTGAAGAACCTGAGTTTGAAAGCTTCCAGGAAGGATGAAATCTAGAGAGAGAGGCTCTGGAAACTTCGGAACAAAAGATTGGAGTAAAGAAATCAAAAACCCCTTTCGTTCCTTATAAAACCTAGCCGCGATCCGGATCAGTTCATAACTGCGATCCGGATCGGCTACCCGCAGTAAGAAACTGCGTTCGGGATCCGGATCGGCAGATACAATCCGGATCGTCAGCCCGCAGAAGAATTCCTGCGTTCGGGATCCGGATCATCTAGCCCGATCCGGATCGGCCCCAACTTTTTCTTTAGAAAATTTCAGAGAAATTCAAGAAAAAACCAGAAAAAGATTGTAAGCACAAATGTGTATCAACTTTAAACAAAAATCATCGTTTCATACAACAAGAATTAGATTATGCCAAATCTATCAATAATATCCAAAAATGAAACGAAAATTTACAAAAATTAAATCCCTTAAAGTTGAACACCTTCAATCACATCTAACTTGATCTTATGAGTAATGCCTTTATCAAATCATCAATTCAGTAAAGAAAATGAAATACAAAGATCAATAGATGTTTGAAATCCCAAATATAGTAGATAATATATCTAGACAATCTGTTGAAGAGAGTGGCTCTTTGAGCATCTTTCATTAAAGACCCACCTTATACCAACCTTGAAATTTGACAGAGTCAAGTATTTCAACATGCATTTTACTTAATCAAAAATTTGAACAACCATGCTTGGTATACATGTGGTAGCTGCACACAATACTCGGACGACCGAGGTGGTAGCTCTTTCCTCCATGTGGTGGTAGTTTTCACACTCCTCATTGGGATGTAACTCTTTCCACATCTTTTGAGCATTTTACCTTTTCTATGACTCCCCCTCAATTGGCTAACAATTATTTAAGATATAAAGTATTCAACCAAATATTGATCTCGATTTCATACTCGACTAAGCAGTCAAATAAGATAATGACTATACCAAGAGATCATAGAGAGAGAGAAATTGACTTTGATCACTTTAGAAGATGATTTAATTAACATAAATGATCATTGCAACAGTGAAATATTATGATGGCAAAAGCATAATAAATTTCTAAATGTGCGAAAAGATGCAATTAAAGTCAATTATGATCTATGCTAAATTAATGTCCTATGTACAAACATAGATAATGAACAAAACAAAAACAAATACAAAACCTATCCTAAGCAAAGATTTCAAAAAGAGGATTATTTCAAAGAAAGCATCCCAATTGCTTTTCGTAAATGAATAAAACATTTTTGATCCAAAGGTTTTGTTAGAATGTCAGCTAATTGATCCTCAGTTGAAATATATGAAAGTTGAAGAGTATTTGATTCAACTAGCTCTCTAAGAAAATGATATCTAAGTTCAATATGTTTTGTTCTAGAGTGCAACACAGGGTTTTTAGAAATGTTAATAGCACTAGTGTTGTCACAAAGTATTGTTACCGAAGATGCTGAAATGCGGAAGTCGCTCAGTACGCTTTTCATCCAAATGAGTTGAGTTGAGCAACTTCCAGCTGAAATGTATTCCGCTTCGGCAGTCGAGAGTGCTATGCAATTCTGCTTTTTACTGTGCCATGCAACAAGGCAATGGCCAAGATAGAAGCATGCACCACTCGTGCTTTTCCGATCATCCACTGATCCTGCCCAATCGGCATCTGAGTATCCAACAATATCCAAACTTGTTCCCATAGGATACCAAATTCCGAAATTAATTGATCCTTTTATATACCGGATGATCCTTTTCACCGCTTTCAGGTGAACCTCCTTTGGTGCTGATTGATATCTCGCACAAATCCCAACACCAAAAGATATATCCGGGCGACTAGCCGTGAGGTAAAGTAGACTTCCAATCATACTTCGATACAATTTCTCGTCTACATTCTCACTATGTGATTCACTTCCAAGTCCCTTGTGGCTAGTTCCCATTGGAGTCGGAAAATCTTTACAATTTTCTAGATCAAACTTTTTGACCAACTCCATTGCATACTTGGATTGACTCAAGTGAATACCTTCATCATTTTGTTTAATTTGCAATCCAAGAAAATAAGTCAATTCGCCCATCATGGACATCTCAAATTCGCTTTCCATGGTCTCCGCGAATTTAGAAGCATCGTTATCTCTTGTTGCGCCAAATACTATGTCATCGACATATATTTGTGCTACAATGAAATTGTTTTGATAATGCTTCACAAAGAGAGTCCTATCAGCTCCCCCTCGAGTATAGCCCTTCTCCAAAAGGTGCTTTGTTAACCTTTCGTACCATGCTCGCGGTGCTTGTTTCAGACCGTAAAGAGCCTTTTTCAAACGAAAAACATGGTTAGGTTGTTTATGATCTACAAAACCTTTCGGTTGAGCCACATAAACTTCCTCATTTAAAAACCCATTTAGAAATGCGCTCTTAACGTCCATTTGAAATAATTTGATTTTAAAATGACAAGCAATAGCAAACAGTATACGAATGGACTCGAGTCTAGCTACAGGGGCGAATGTTTCGTCAAAGTCTATACCTTCTACTTGAGAGTAGCCTTGAGCAACTAATCGTGCCTTGTTCCTGATGATAGTACCATCCTCATTTTTCTTGTTCTTGAAGATCCATTTGGTACCTATCACATTGTGTTGCTTTGGAGGCTTCGTTAATTCCCAGACTTTGTTTCGCTCAAATTGATGGAGCTCTTCCTGCATTGCTTTAATCCAGTAGTCATCCTGAAGAGCTTCATCTATGTTCTTTGGTTCGATTAAAGATACGTAGCAAGCGAATCCACAAACCAACTGCCTCCGAGTTCTGACTCCTTCTTGTGGATCTCTAATAATATTCGATTCCGGATGATCCTTGGAGATTCGTAACGTTTGTTGAAGCGGAGTACTCGGAGATATATGAGATGATTTCTGCACATCAGATAAACTAGAAGAACCATTAGATGCATCATTAATATTGGAAGTATTATTATGAGAAGATGCACTAGCAGGAGAATCATCATCTAGAGAGATATCGAGGGTAGATTTTCCAGTTTCAAAGTGAAAAGCTTCATCTACTTTAACATTTATAGATTCTACGATCGTCTTAGATTCAATGTTAAATACTCGATATGCTCTGCTATTCGTAGAATAACCCAGAAAGATCCCTTCATCACTTCGAGAGTCGAACTTTCCAAGATTTTCACGGTCACGTAAAATGTAACATCGACTCCCGAAGACACGAAAATATTTGATATTGGGTTTTCTACTAAACCACAGCTCATATGGTGTATTTAAAGTTCCTGGGCGCAAGTAAACTCTATTAATGACATAGACAGCGGTGTTCACAGCTTCAGCCCAAAAATGTAGCGGCAAATTCCGGCTATGAAGCATCACACGCGCCATCTCTTGAACAACCCTGTTCTTGCGCTCAACAACACCATTCTGCTGAGGTGTATAGGGTGCCGAGAATTCATGTTTGATTCCATTTGAAGTGCAAAAATCAATGAATTTTGAATTTATGAATTCTCCACCTCTATCACTTCTAACACGAATGATCTTTTCATTCTTTTCAATCATAATACGATGGCAAATCTCATGAAAAGAGTCAAACGTATCAGCTTTCTCTTTTAAAAATGCTACCCATGAAAACCGAGAGAAATCATCAACCAATAAAAAGATGTACCATTTACCTCCCAAAGATGGTTGACGGGTCGGCCCCATTAAGTCCATGTGCAAAAGTTCCAAGGGCCGTTTTGTACCAACGTGGTTCAAGTTCTTGTGTGCAGTCCTAGACTGTTTTCCCTTTTGGCAACCACCACACACAACGTTTTGTTTAAATAAAAGCTTTGGAATCCCCTTGACCACGTCCTTGTTTGAAATTCTAGTAAGTTCCTTAAAATTTAAGTGACCTAGCCTTTCATGCCAAAGAGTTTCATTATTCAAAGCAGCTAAGTTACAATTTTCAGAAAATTTATTAGGAACAACATAACAATTGTTTTCAGATCTAACCCCTTTTAAAAAGAAGACATGGTCCTTATCAGTTACAACGCATTCAACAGATGAAAAGTTAACTGAAAAACCATTGTCGCAAAGTTGACTTATGCTTATGAGGTTAGTCTTAAGGCCATCAACAAATAAGACGTTTTTCAAAATCGGGCCATCTGGAATAGCTACCGTCCCTTTTCCAACAATTTTGGAAGATCGACCGTCTCCGAAAACAACGTGTCCTCCGGAGATTTTCTCAAGATTTTGAAAACTATTTTTGTCACCGGTCATGTGACGGGAACACCCGCTATCCAGATACCAAGACGAACTATCATATGCATGCAAGGAAACATTGGAAACAAGACAAGGGAAAATTTCACCTTTGCGCACCCAAACCCTTTTGGAGTGCGTCGGTAATGGTCGAGAAGTTATATGCCTAGGTGAAGGCGTCTTGTTATAGCGATTGTTGTTCCTTGATGTAATCGTCTTGCGCGATGAACTACCAAATCTCTTTTCATTTGAAAAGTTTTGCTTTGATTTTCGGGGAGGAGCCGTTTTGGTAGTTGTTGCAAGAGGTCTTTGAGATGAGCGTTCGACTCCCGTCTTGCAATATCTTCTTATGTGCCCTGAAACACCACAACGAAAACATACCTTAGATCTTGACGATCCCAAAGAGGATGAAGTAGGTTTGTTGTCGTTGTTTGTCTTGAATTCCGGTGTCGGAGGAGGAGATACCGACTGAGGCACAAAAACTGTCTCACTCGAACTTGGACTGTTTCCAGTTTGAGTGTATCCGAGGCCGAACCTATTTGATTGACCAAGACCAAGAAGTCTATCCAACTTACTCCTTCCTGAAGAGAATCGCTGTAAGTCATTCTTGAGTTGGAAAATGGTCTTTGTCATTTCCAGGTTATCCTGTCGAGCCTCGTTGTAGAGCTTTGAGAAGTGATTCGCGTTATCCACCAGATTTGTATGTTCCTTCTCAAGTTGCTCATTGGACTCTTGAAGGGAAGCATTTGCCTTTATCAGATTTTCCCTTTCCACTTCAAGAGCGTTTGAGAGAGAAGTCGCTCTTTTTGCTTCTTCTTCGAGATCATGCACTCTCCCTCTCAAACTCTTGTTTTGCTTAGCCACTTTCTTTGAGTCCCTCAAAAGTCTGTGGTAGGCTAGAGCAAAATCTTCACCTTCCGAATCATCCGATTCGTTGTCCGTTGCATTCTTTTCAACAGTGGAGTTGGACAACGACTCAGATGTACTTGCCATAAAGCACATGAAGGGTGAAGATACGGACGCGTGGAATGCGGTGGAGCTCTTTTCTTCATCACTCGAAGACGACTCATTTGACGTTGAGTTGTCATCCCAAGTGACGACTTGCATCGCCTTCTTCTTTGCCGGATACTTGTTAGGACATTCCGTTGCAATGTGGCCGTAGCCTCGACATTTGAAGCATTGTAGTTGTCCTTCTGAGCTTTTCTTATCCTTTGAGAAGTTCTCTTGCTTTCTTGACTTGTAACCTTAAGTACCCTTGCCTTTGTTCGACTTTCCGAAGGATGGAGATTTACTTGAATTACCCCTTCGAAAGTTGCGGCGAAACTTCCTTGTCAAGAGAGCGAGCTGCTTCTCAAATTCCTCCATAGAAAGATTCTCGTCATCGTCTGAGGAGGATGTATCCGCGTCTTCTTCCTTAGTTGTTTTCAACGCATAACCTGAAGACTTAGAAGTGGATGCCTTTCCAGAAGAATTGTTAGTAGTAAATGTCATTTCATAAGTTTGTAATGAACCAACTAATTCTTCTACACGTATTTCGTCCGGGTGTTTAATAGTTTCAATGGCAGTAACCTTTGGGCGAAATCGTTCAGGAAGAGTTCTTAAGATTTTTCTTACAATCTTAAATTCTGGAATCTTCTCTCCCAGATTAGCACATGAGTTTACGATGTCTTGCAATCGTGTATAGTAGTCCGTGAAAGATTCATTTTCTGCCATTAAGATAGAGTCAAACTTGCTCGTAAGCATTTGCAGTTTCTGAATCTTCACGAGGTTAGTTCCCTCATGTGTAACCTGAAGAACATCCCAGATTTCTTTCGCAGTCTCACATGCCGAGACGCGAGGGAATTCAGTTTGAGATAAGGCATTAAAAATAGCATTAATTCCCTTGCCATTGTAAGAAGATGAATCTAACTCTTCCTTGGTCCATTTCGACCTAGGTTTTAAGGTGCGAACATCACCATTAAATTCAGTTGGATTAGACCATCCTAATTCAATTGATTGCCACACCCGTTCGTCGATGGAAATTAAAAAGGCTTTCATCCGTACTTTCCAGTACGCATAATTTGTTCCATCGAAGAATGGGGGTCGGTTGATGTTTCCACCTTCAACCATTGTTTACAACCCTATTCCCTCTCTGATACCACTTGTTGGGTTATATGTAATACGGATCTAAATAGGGGAAAAAACACCTAGAGGGGGGTGAATAGGTGTAAACGTATAAACACTCAAAAAATCGTTGCGATAAAACCCAATGCGGAAATAAAAATAATACGCAAGATTTTTACGTGGAAAACTCCATCACCGGAGTAAAAAACCACGGGACCGATAACACGGCAGAAATCCACTAGAATTAAAACACGTACAAGGTGATTTACCGTACACACTTACGACTCAACCTTTTCCATACCCTCCTAGAGGATCTTCTCCGCTCGCTCCGCGACGCTTCACGAATCCACGATCTGCGCCCAACGCCGAATCCACGGCGTCCAACGTCGAATCCACGACGTCCGACCGAATCCACGGTCTTCACCCAATAGCACCCTTCGAATCCACGAATGTGCCTCGCTCCGAATCCACGAGAGCGGTTGAACCTTGAATCCACAAGGACACGCGAATCCACGCGCCGATTTTTGGGGTAAATCGTTGTTTTGGGTGGTGATGATCCGCCGAATACTTAGATCAAAGATAGATCGGAAATACCATCTAAGTATTCATTAGTTTGATTCAACTCGAGATGTGAGTATGAAAACCTAGAATCAAACTAATCAATATAGATGAAGAAACATAGAGTATTCTCTAATGATTTCCTTTGTTCTCTATATGTGGATCTATAGCCGTATAAAATGGTATATGAAAATGACGGCTAAAGACTATGTGGATTCACCCTAGAAAAAGAGTCATAGGGTGTATTTATAGGTTAGAAACCCTAGGAAGGAGATAAGAATCAAAAACCTAACATTTCTGGAAATTTTACGGACGGCGATCCGGATCGGACTAGCTGTGATCCGGATCGTCGTAACGAGTCAGCCAGTTCCAGAAAAACAAAGGTTCGGGATCCGGATCGAAGTGCACGATCCGGATCGTTCATACAGTTTACCAAACATCAACGTTCGGGATCCGGATTGCGAAGCATGATCCGGATCGTTCAAGGAAAATGGTAAACTCACTGTTCGGGATCCGGATCAAGAGACTACGATCCGGATTGAACTGGTGTATGAACGAACCACCTTCGGGATCCGGATCGAACAACCTGATCCGGATCCTGAACATGTCCCAAGTCCAGTTTTTGATTTTTATGCAATGAAAGATTCTTCCAAGTGTTTCTACACTACAAGAAGTATTCGGATCACACAAAATCTTTAGTTAAACATACCTGATCCTTTTGAATTCTTCTTTCTTGAGATTGAGTTAAAAGATCCAACTTTCTTCACCTTCAATCTTCAAGACTTGAGACTTTCACGAAACTACGCCAACTCAAATTCCGTAACAAAACACTCAAAAATCGTTGCGCAATAAAACCCAATGCGGAAATGAAAATATAACACGCAAGATTTTTACGTGGAAAACTCCAAAACCGGAGTAAAAAACCACGGGACCGATAACACGGCGAAATCCACTAGAATTATAACACGTACAAAGGTGATATACCATACTCACAGACGACTGTACCTTTTTCCATACGCTCCTAGTAGATCTTCTCCGCTCGCTCTGCAACGCTCCTCGAATCCACGATTAGCGTCCAACGCCGAATCCACGGCGTCCAACGTCGAATCCACGACGTCCAACCGAATCCATGGTCTTCACCCAGTAGCATGTCTCGAATCCACGAACGTACCTCGCTCCGAATCCACGAGAGCGGTAGCACCTTGAATCCACAAGGCCACGCGAGTCCACGCGCCGATTTTGGGAAAATCGTTGTTTTTGGGTGGTGATGATCCGCCGAATACTTAGATCAAAGATAGATCGGAAATACCATCTAAGTATTCATTAATTTGATTCTACTCAAAATCTGAGTATGAAAATCTAGAATCAAATTAATCAATATAGATTAAGAAACATAGATTTAATCTCGTTATTTCCTTTCTTCTCTATATATGGATTTTCCTCTTTTTGACCGTATTTGGATTACCCTAAAAATGAATCGTAGGGTCTAGATATAGGTTAGAAACCGTTGGAAGAGGATAAGAATCAAAAACTAACCTTTTCTGGATTTTTACAGGACGACGGTCCGGACTGGAATTATGGCGGTCTGGACTGTCGTAGCGAAACAGACTTTTTCCAGAAAAACATATCTTCGGGGTCCGGACTGAAATTCCCACGGTCCGGACTGTTCATGCAATTCCTGCAAATTCCACGTTCGGGGTCCGGACTGAAGTGACCAAGGTCCGGACTGGAATTGCGCAAGAACTATCCTATGTTCGGGGTCCGGACTGTAATGTCAGGTCCGGACTCTGAACATGTAGTTTGTCCAGTTTTTTGATTATTATACAATTAAAAATTCATCCAAGTGTTTCTACACTATAAGAAGTATTCGGATCACCAAAAATATTTAGTTAAACGTACCTGATCCTTTTGAATTCTTCTTTCTTGAGATTGAGGTATATGATCCAAACTTCTTCATCTTCAATCTTCAAGACTTAAACATTTTCACGAAATATGCCAACACAAATTCCTTAACATCAAGGTGTGATCGCTCTCGTGGATTCAGAGCGAGGCGCGTTCGTGTGATCGAGGCGTGCCGCATTGGTGAAGACCGTGGATTCGGTTGGACGTCGTGGATTCGACGTTGGACGTCGTGGATTCGGCGTTGGGACGCAAATCGTGGATTCGAGGAGCGTTCGGAGCGAGTGGAGAAGATCAACTAGGAGCGTATGAAAAAGGTTGAGTCGTAGGTTTACGGTAAAGCACCTTGTACGTGTTTTAATTATAGTGGAATTCGCCGTGTTATCGGTCCCGTGGTTTTTTACTCCTCTGACGAAGTTTTTCACGTAAATCTTGCGTACTTTATTTATTTTCCGCATTGGGTTATTTTTTACGCAACGATTTGGTGTGTTTATTGTTTACACCAATTCACCCCCCCCCCCCCCCCCCCTCTTGGTGGTTTTTTCCCTATTCAGATCCATATAATCCATAACCCACAGAAACCACTTCTAAAATTCGGCAAAAGCAGCCAAAAGACAGGCTTGATCCCAAACCCTCAATGAGTCCATCCAACACATCCCTTTGACGTGTTGTGGCCCAACACACCAATAATAGGTGTTCCACACCCCGAATCAGAGGGAAAGCTACACGGGGATCTGGGATACTACAGTATACTTTGAGGACATTTTTTCTTTTAGAACTAGAGTAAATAGACCTATTCCTATTGAGCCTATAAGTAGCTCTAGTAGACCTAGAACTAGTGAACCTATAAAAGAAATTGAACCTAGGAGAAGTGTCCTAGGATTGAGAAAAATTTTGGAGATGATTTTTGTATCCTACTTGTAGAAGACTCTTCCTTTGACCAAGCTATGACGTCTGTAAATGTATCCTTTTGGAAAGAGATTTTTAATTTGGAGATGCAATATATTCTACATAATCATACTTGGAAGTTATCTGATTTACCTTCTAGTTGTAAGTTTATAGGTTGTAGATGGATTTTTTAAGAAGATGTTGAGGCCTAAAGGTACTGTAGAAAAGTATAAGGCTAGATTAGTAGCTCAGGGTTTTTCTCAAAAGCTAGGTGTAGAAAACTTTGATGTGTATACTCCTATTGCTAGGATTACTTCTATTAGAGTGTTGATTACCTTAGCTTCTGTCCATGATTTGATTATTCTAAATGCTGATTTAGAGGAAGAGATTTATATGAAACAACCTGAAGGATTTGTAGTTGCTGGACATGAAAATAATGTGTGCAAGTTAACTAGATCTTTATATGGACTTAAGCAAGCTCCTAAGCAGTGGCATTTAAAATTTGATTATTTGGTTGTGACCAATGGTTTTCATATAAATATGTCTGATAAATGTGTATATTCTAAGAAATATGATGGACAGATGGTAATCTTGTGTTTATATTGTCACGCCCCGAGTCTCAAAAAGTAGCCAAATTTATCTTTTTTTTTTCAATCAGAGTTTAAAGCATATATCAGGGCATGAGCAGATCGCCACATGTATAGAAAATTCTTTGTCCCCTTGGACAGAGCCTTCCCTATACATGCACGGCTAAGCATTTACAGCTATCATCAGAGTAGTCTATACTAAACATAAGTTCTTTAACATTTAGACTAGTCTTTTAAATAATTTAATACATTAAACAATTCCCACAATAATTCTAAATCATAATATATGGCAAAATGTATATAAACTGGCGTCTGTAATATCATCAAGGGGACAACTCTATCGTGATAGCCTCACCAACCCGTCCCGACATCCCAGGGGTGTGAGACACAGCATAAGTGTATCCCAGTGGGTACGACGAGCCGAAAAATAACAAATCGTACCTACTGGCATACAATAATCAGCGGATAGTAAATGATCAGCAGGTAAGGGCGGGTATAATAAGCTGATAATTGAATGAATCATAATCACAATGCTGAGCATATAAGGGTACAGAATTACAAGAGTAAGAGCATGCTGAAATAGAGAACTGAATCATAATCATGATACTGAGCATATATAAGAGTACCGGTGTTAGAGCATGCTGAACATATATATAAATGATGCATCAATAATATAAACCCAAGTACCTAATCAATGCTACCTTTTTTATCACTGGGACCTCAGACAAAATACCATAACATAAACACCTAGTAGAAACTGACAGTAATCCCTGTACCAAGGATACGACTGAAAGGGCTTCCCAACGGTACCACCGAAGGGGGGTTTCCCTGTATCTAACGGTACTGCTGAAAGGGCTCCTTGTACTCAACGGTACTGCAGAAAGGGGCTCACAGGTCATGTCGACCACTCTACCGGTAAAGAACATCTTGATAGTAGCTAAACCGTCGATGTACGCGAGTGTACAGTGGGTGTACGGCGATCACAATGCTTATGCTCAAAGCTCACGGTCCACAGACCGGGTAATCGACAATAAGCCGGAAATCCCAACAGAGATGCAAGTTTCTGTATAGCAATCCTGTGTCATATCATGCAAATACTGAATGCAAGGAGTAATAAACTGTCTGAATAAGAGTAATTAAAGTAATGACCAATCACACATGGCATATGTCCAGATATAATCAAGGTAGACTGATATCAAACGAATAATCAATCAAGCATAATAAATGTCCAGATATAATCTGATATCCAACTAATGACCAATCAAGCATGGTAAATGTCTAGATATAATCGAGTATGCTGATAACCAATCAAGCATGATAAATATCCAAGTAAAAGCTAATAATGATCAATCAATGTAAGAAGGATCAAGAATAGAATATGGGCTATCGTGAAGCACAGGGGTCCGACCAAATATGATACCCCATAGGGCCGAAATAATAAAGCCCGGACCGAAGAAAACCAACCTCAGTGTAAGCGATCCCAAACTCCGTTGGAAGGCTCGTGGGCAGGAGTCTGACTGCTGGGACCTGGATCATGTATACTGATCAGAAATAAACTCACACATACCCAAACCACAGACTCACTATGTGCAGGTAGCTTAAACTTAGACCTTTTCTAGATTCCCGGAATCTGTCGAAAATCCGCCGATCAGTCAACTATGACTATATTTGCGCCTACGAGTTTCCGAATTCAACGAAACTTGACGTGCGGCCCCAGAACGCTTCACTGAAGACGTTCGGGAAAAGACATACCACTGGGTGCGACTCTAAACTAAATCGGTACCATAATTACCAAAATACCCCGAAAGACCAATTTTGCTTCAGGAGTCGCCAGCAACAACCAAGGCCATTGGATTCACCAGGACAGTGCTGGGAACAGCCATGAACATTCGGCAACATTAATTAACCATCGCAATTCCTCAAATTGCGTGATTAATGCCAAAGTGCCGATAAACCGACGATTTTGTCGATTTACGGTCCGATATCCAAATTCTGCTCAACAGAAGCCGTCGGATCTCTAACGAAAAGTTTATAGATCATGGGCACACAGCCCAAGACAGGCCATAAGGTCACAATTGAATTTAGACCCGTATGGTTCACAATAATTGCATAATATATGCTTTTAATACCTATATTATGCTTTTTAATACCTTTTAAGTTCCCACTACTTTTCTAAACACTTTTGAACTGAACCGAGGTCACCAGTAGGTGGGCCTCGACGTACTGAACGCCATGCTCACTATTTGGGAGCAGCACGAGACCCCAGAATAACTCTGGTCAACTTACACTATACTCTTAGGCTTATGTTCCCATTTCAACTTAACCATTCGACCATTCCAAAACGGAGGTGAACACCATGCTCAGGGGGGGGAAGGGGTTGAGGGTGTGGTGTCCCGATGTCCCGTGTGTCCTTGACTGTGTGGTCGACGGTGAGAAAAACACCTATTTTGGTATATCGAGTCCGTTGTGCGTCAAACGGACGCCAAAAATGGACTCAGCGCACGAAAACGGTCAAAATTGGCTATTTCCGGGCTAAATGGGCCTACTGGGCCCATTTTGGAAGCATGCTGGTCCATGGCCCAAGAGGCGTGCACCGGGACCAAGCGAGCGCGGGGGCCGAGCCATGTGGCAGCGCGCCATTGACCGGCCGCTGCCATCGCGCCGCGATCAGCGTGGGCGGGCCACGTGGCAGTGTCCCATTGGCCGAGTGGCGGACCCGGTAGACCCGGTGTGCCACACGCCGCGTGCACCCCGCCATGCTCCCCGCATGCCACGTGGAGCGCGGCGATTGGCCGAAGCCAACCACCGTGCGGGCGCGGGCGCACAGGGCGCAGGCGTGGGACATGTGGCGGCATCCGGTGGTTCCAGGCGCTGAGCGGGAGCCACTCGGATGAGTGCCGCGTGTCCCGGCACGGCACTGTTCGGATCCGGGCACCCGAACCGCCCCTTGATCCGAAATGTGTCTTTTTGGGTTTTTCTCTATAAATTGGCCCTTTGTGCTGCCATTTTGGGAATTTTTCTTGGGGCCTCCTTCGACAGAGAGAAAGATCATCAAGTCTTCTTCACTTCTTGGGGTTTTGGAGAATTTTTGGAGATTGTTTCATCAGCTTGTTCCTCGACTCCGCGAGCTTCGACGTTCCTCAGATTGCGGTTTTCTTCGTCGACGTTTCTTCCGCGAACCCCCTTGGGCTTACCCTTTAAAATTTTAAGCTAAAAATTCAGGAGGACCTTCACGAGAGGTAGGCCTTCAACTTTGGTATTTATCGCTCCTCTCCGTTTTTAGTTTTTATGGGGTTTCTTGCAGCATCTTTAGACCCCCTTTTTGCTGTTGCATTTTCTGGATAGGCGGAGGAGTAATTTTGCATTTTCTCGGCCTGCGGTTGTTGGAAATTGGGAGTTTAAACTCGTCTCGCATCTACACTTCGAGAGAAACGCAACCATATTTTCTTGGATTTTTTCTAAGGGCTCTTCACAAGTGAACAATTCAGTTCTTTGGGATTATTGCGCAGTACAGTAAAATGTAGATTTTGTGATTGTGACTTTTTGCGGCGTTCGGCTTGTGATACAGTTTTTCGCTGGGATTTTGGATTGTGGCTGAGAAAGTAAAAGTTGGACTCCTTAGGATAAAGGTGAGCATCTTTCTTTTTGGTTCCGGGTGAAAAGTGTGTACGGTTTGGATTCTTCACACCATTGATGCGCACGCTGAATTTTGCAGTGTACCGTTCATGCGTGGTGAGCGCCGTTGGGCTTTCTGTTTTGGAAGAGAGCGTGTTGCTGCGGGAGCCCAATTGCAAGTGTCTATAAGCAATTGGCGGTAAAACGAGGGTGGGTTGGTTTGATTTCCTCCAAAACCGGCGGACTTCCTACTAATTCTAGTACGATAGGACTCAGCAGCTAGTATAGGTGCTATTATTATTGTTGTATCATGTTATTGATAGAATTATGGAACTTGACTAGCATGCCGTCATATGTTGCATGATTTTGACCAGACTAGTAGAAAACCCTCACTTGGGCTAGTTGTATTTAGACATCCCTACACACTTTTATTGCTTTCCTGGACATAGTGTTCCTCCTCGCCCGGGTAGTAGGCCGAGTGGTCGGGATAGTGTAGGGTGCATGTTGTGCTCGTGCCTGGGAGCCGAGTGGAGTATGGTAGCTGAGGTCAGATCAGTACTAGAGTTTGGGAGCCGTGGGTAGACGGTGATCCCGAGCCATGGAGTTTCCGGCTGATGTTGTTTGTGATCGATTGTTGTTGTTGCCGATCTGATTGATCGTGGATTTGGACTATAGCCTGCAAGAGCCATATTGAGCTCGACAGAGATGCGCGGATACATTCCTCGGTGGGGTTGCTCCCCTCGAGTGCCACTCCGGAGCTGGGCCTGTTACTTTGCTATCGCGACTTGTCGATGCAGTCCGCGTTGGACGCCCTACGTAGATCCCGTCCTCTTGTGGATGTTTGACTGGACCCTATGTGGCAGGCAGGATGATTGGGTTGATTGAGCATATCGAGTAGATGCATTTTTTATCATATAGATCATCCCTTGAGCATGATAGATAGAGGTAGGGGTGGCAATCCAGCTCGCTGTTCACGAGCCAACTCGTGTTCGGCTCGAAATGAGCTCGAGATCGAATCGCTCGTTTAGTAAACGAGCCGAATTTTTTAGCTCGTTTAATAGATGAGCCGAACACGAGCTGGGGTCAGCTCACTCGTGTTCGGCTCGATAACAGCTCAAATATATATATATATATATATATATATATATATATATATATATATATATATATATATATATATATATATATATATATATAAACTTTACTATTTAGATTTTAGGCCATCAATTTTTTGTGAATTTTAATTATTAGATTAAAATTTTAATTTTTTAATTTTCTTTCAACTTTACACCTAATAGTAGGAATGAAAATCAAACTTGTTGTTCGCGAGCCAGCTCGTGTTCAGCTCGTTAATAAATGAGCCGAACACGAGCCGAATTTTTCAGCTCGATATTTAAACGAGCCAGCTCGTGTTCGGCTCGTTTATTAAACGAGTCGAACACGAGCCGATCCCAGCTCGCTCGTGTTCGGCTCGTTGACACCCCTAAATAGAGGCATGATGGTTGTAGAGTTATTTTCAACTTTTATTTCCACTTTTTTCCATATTGTTATTATCTTATGCCTCTAGTAGACTTAGTGGGCAGACCGTTGGTCTTGGAGACGGTACCTACTGAGAACTACTGTAGGATGTAGTTCTCACACCCTCTGTCGGTGACAGTTTTGCAGAGGCTTTTCCCTCCGTTCATGCTTTAGCTGGCATGACGGACCGAGAACAGGGAGTCACGAGATAGATCCCTACCAGTGTAGTTCATTTTGGTGAGAGATGTACCATCCCGGATTACGGAATTTTACTGTACACTGATGTATTATTATTTTAATTTACCTCCCTTTTGGATTCATAGTTGTTGTATGGGGAGATTTTTTTAAATTGTACTATTCATGTGGATCAGATTATGTATTATTTATATTTGGGAGGAGGATCTTGTATTTATTCCAGTTGTACAGTGGTTTAGATTTTATTTACAACTGATTATTTCTTGCTCTGATACTGTACAGCTATAGTATTATTTTTTGCCGGTTGGACGCTTTGTCTATACGGGGCTTCCCGTATGGGTGGCGGATCTGTTGGCGAGCCGGGTCGTAGTTTCGACCCGGGGCGTGACAGAAGGGACTCAGAGGCTCACCCTGGAGAAGCCGCAAAGCTGCTGGAACCAGCCATGATGCATCCTAGCCCTTCTAAGGGTGCAACTTGCTAGCACTAATCATCCACTCAGTCATACCATAATCTAAGGTGAGCATCAAGCTCAGGGGGTTGAGTGGAGTCTGTTGGTTTTTAAGTATCCACAAGGATCTAAATAGGTACTATCAAACAATTAGAGGGGGGGGGTGAATAGGTGTAATACTTATAAAACCAATCTCAGTGCAAAATAAAAACCAATGCGGAAAATAAAAATAGCACACCGAGATATACGTGGAAACTCCAATCCAGGAGAAAAATCACGGGACCAACACGCAATAACAATCCACTAAGAATAGAAGAATAACAAGGTGATTACCGACTCCACGGACTCAACCCCTCCTTCAGCTTCTTCGGATCTTGCGCTCACCGAACACGCAATAACAATCCACCAAGAAAAGAAGAATAACAAGGTGATTACCGAATCCACGGACTCAACCCCCCTTCAACTTCTTCGGACCTTGCGCTCACCGATTGCACGTCCACTGCACACGTTCGAATCCACGAACGCCACTCGAATCCACGAGCACACGTTTCGAATCCACGAAACGCCTTCAACACATCGAATCCACGATGCTGCGTCGAATCCACGACGCAAACTTAGCCGATAGAAATATTGGTTTCGATGGTGATCCTTTGCTTAGATTATCATTGAGGAACCGTAGAAGAAATCTCTAAGCAAAGATTAGATCAATTCGACAAAAGATATGTTCTTGAAAGAACCGTCGAATTGACCTAAAAGAGGCTATAAAGAAGAACGATAAAAACCTAGCCTCTAGGGTTGCTCTCAAGTGTTTAATTAATTAATCGGTAGTTTTTGAGAAACCCTAAATGTCTATTTATAGTTTAGAAACCTTTGGAAAGAGATAAGCATCAAAAACTGCTTAACAGAAATTTTCCCGCACGACGATCCGGATCGGATTTACGGCGATCCTGATCGTCGTCTTTTTTCAGCAATTCCTGAAAAAACAAGGTTCGGGATCCGGATCGGAATTCTGATCCGGATCGGAATTCTGATCCGGATCGGTTCAGGATCAGAAATTCTGAAACATCCAATTTGTCCAGTTTTTGATTTTTAAGCAATGAAAACTTATCCAAGTGTTTCTAAACCACTCAAATGTATTCGGATCACCAAAATTATTTAGTTAAACGTACCTGATCAATCCGAATCATTTCCTTAAGATTGATGTAATTGATCCACAATTCTTCTACTTCAATCTTCAAGACTCAAAACACTGAGTGTCAACTTGAGCTCTTGTTGAATCTTCTCTAAGTCTTCGATTGCTGATTGACAATTTGATCACTTCAAGACTCCGACTCAATTCAACAACTCAACTACTCAACTCACGAAATATGCCAACACAAAAAGCCGTAACAATCTCCCCCTTTGGCAATTTCGTGACAAAACCCAAAAATACATAAAACGCTCAAGACACTCATCTTAAACCAAAAAATCGAAACTCAATGTCATCACCAAAACATTGACTTTCTTTGCGTGAAAGATCCAATAAACAAAAATTACAATTGAACCAGTCTTAGAACAAACTCTATGACTTAGGACTTGTAGTCTTAAAGTGATGTAATTCCTGCAAAACAAAACTCCAAACAAAATCAAACGTTAGTCGTTAGAAATTAAATGTAAATCCTACATTTGATTCGTCCTTTTGGTTTTTTTTGTTTTTCGGCTCCTTTTTCATCATATCTTTTCTTTCTCGATGATCTCATCTCCGTCTCCCCCTATCTCGATGATCTCATCTCCCCCATTTCTCTTCTCCCCCTTTTGTCACAAATTGTCAAACAGTGAACATACTAGACAAAAGGAAATCACTAACAACATTAGTTCATAGAGAAAGAGAGATAAAAGCTCAGTTCCGGTATATAACAAAAACACAGATTGCGTACCGGTAGCTGAAAGCAAAAATCAAATAATTTCTTGAAACAAATCCAGATTTTGAAATAATTGAATTACCGATTTGTATTCCATCAAGAAAACAATTTAAGTGCTTGAAAACAATATGAGATCACATAGATGTCATTCAATCCAATTAATTATAAAATTAAAAAGATTTACTCCAAAATCATGAAAAATAAAGGTAAAACATTATAAACCGTTTTTCATGTTATATTCATCAAACACAAGTCATCAAAAATAATCTTGAGATCCAAAGTCTATCAAGATGTAACGGATTTACAAAGATGACTTACAGAGATTTCCAAATGACATCAATTTGAATTCTACCCTTTCAAATTGAGATAAGCACTAAAATACCTAAGGGTGGCTCTTTGAGCATCTTTTAACTATCCCACCTTATACCAACCAGGAGATTGTTCAAAATAAGAACTTTGAATTAAATCTCCGAATGCTTCAACTAAACAAAATTTCATAAATATTTTTCAAGCATCCATAACATGTGGTAGCTTCACACACAAACCGGACGACCGGGGTGGCAGCTCTTTCCAACATGTGGTGGTAGTTTTCACACTCCTTTCGGATGTAACTCTTTCCACATCTTTTGCAATTCATTTATTTACCCTTGTAAGAATGCAATCTCTTACGTGAAAGAATTAAATCCCAAATTTTAGTCTATCGGTTGTCTCACGTTTATCACAATGAATTCACACAACCGAGATAGATTAAGCATCTAAAGATCACACATGATTTCTAAAATTTGATGCTTATAATATCAAAAACTCCTATAATGAAGTATCTTCAAGATTATGATTATGGAGTAAAGTTGATAATCCATATAAAATTAATTTGGAGTGAAAAAGTGAAGCCCTTTTTATTCAATGCACTTGTTCATTAAAAACCTTTTGTTCAAAAAAAAAACATAAAAACGAAGAGCATTGAAAACATGTAATGCAGAGATTCAGAAAAATATGAAAGGAAAACCAATCAAAGCATTACATACAGTCATAAGCTATTTAGAACTTAAGACAAGGAAAGATATCACCTTTCCGAATCCAAAATCGCTGGATTTTGGGTTGTCTTGATTCGTTGTGGCCGGGGGTTGTCCGCTTTGACTGTTGATCCACCTTAGGTCTTTGCCTCGCAATGATCCACTTGTATGATTGATGTTGTGGCTCGGACCTTTGGTGGGTTGAGTGAACTCCTTTGACTTGATGTGTCTTTTGATTCCGTTGAGTTCGCTCCGTAGATGAAGTTGCCGAAGAATTTTCTTTCTCTTTTTCGGGCAATCCTTCACCAAATGTCCTTCAAGTCCACAAAGGTGACAAGTTCTTCCTTTCAATTTCATTGTGGAACTTGAAGCATGCACAGTTTGGTCCTTTTTGAATCCCAAACCAACCTTGCTTGTTTGACCTAATCCGGACATACAATCAAGTTTCTTGGAAACGGTTGAAAGCCTTTGTATGTCGGATTTGAGTTCATGAACTTGCTTGGTCAATGCTTGGTTGGTGACATGAATCTCCTCAAACTGTTTTTCTAGAAAACCAATCTTGTCCATATATGATTTAGCGTTTGTCTCCGATTGGTTTATCTTTTCTTGGAGGATTTTATTATTATCCAATAAACGTCTTGTTCCTCCTCGAGATCATGAAGTTTTATCTTTAAAGCATGATTCTCGTCTTGAATTTCAAGTCGTTGCTTCCTCAACTTCTTGATATGCTTGGCCATCTTCTTAGATTCCGCAAGAAGTTGTTGATATGCCTCAACGAGTTCTTCTTCGTCCGACTCCCCCTCACTTGATGACTCTCCGCCGGTGTTGATGTTTCATACAAAATCAAAGGAGTAGAGTCAGTGACTAAAGATGATAAACAAAATTAGAAGAGGGAATTTGAGAGGCATGAAAGCAACGACTTTTTCCTCTTTACTTGAGGTCGATTCATTAGAAGTAGAATCGTCCCAAGTTTTCGCTTGCAAAGCCTTCTTTTTATATGATTTCGGAGAAGGACAATCCGTTGAAATATGGCCGTAGCCTTTGCATCTATAGCATTGGATTTCCCCTTCGAAATCATCTTTTTCTTTAGAAGGTTTTGCAAAGCTTTTGAGGTTAGAGGATTTAGAACCCGATGATCCTTTAGATGGTTTCGTGGATGAAGATCCATCGGTTCGATTCTTCCAAAATTTCCGACGAAATTTCTTTGTGATCCGCGCCAATTGTTCTTCAAAATCGGCAAAAGAGATTTCATCGTCGGAACTTGATTCGCTATCTTCTTCCTTTGTTGATTTGAATGCAATACCTGTAAGCTTAGAAGAAGACTTGGAAGAAACTTGATTAGTAGGAAAAGTCATTTCATAAGTTTGCAAAGCACCTACTAATTCCTCTACACTCATCTCATCCGGATGACTAACGGTTTCAATGGCGGTAACCTTTGCCCTAAACCGTTCCGGAAGAGTCCGAAGTATCTTTCTTACAATTTTCGACTCCGGGATCTTTTCTCCTAAATTAGCACAAGTATTGATTACATCTTGAAGTCTAGTGTAATAATCTGTAAACAATTCATGCTCTTCCATATGAATAGAGTCAAATTGACTTGTAAGCATCTGGAGCTTTTGAATTTTTACAAGATTAGTACCCTCATGTGTAATTTTGAGAATATCCCAAATTTCCTTCGCGGTTTCACACGCGGAAATTCGTGTGAACTCAGTCGAGGAAAGAGAATTAAATAAAGCGTTCATACCTTTCCCATTGTAAGAAGATCTTTCAAATTCCTCTTTGGACCATCTAGAGCGAGGTTTTGGGGTAGTAGAATTTCCTACTTCCTCAACAGGATGCACCCAACCGTATTCCACGGATTGCCATACCCGCTCATCAATTGCGATGAGAAAAGCTCTCATCCGCACTTTCCAATAAGCATAATTAGTCCCATCAAAAAGAGGAGGTCTATAAATATTACCACTTTCACCCAACATGATAGATAAACCTAAAACCCGCTCTGATACCAATTGTAGGTTTTTAAGGATCCACAAGGATCTAAATAGGTACTATCAAACAACTAGAGGGGGGGTGAATAGGTGTAATACTTATAAAACCAATCTCAGTGCAAAATAAAAACCAATGCGGAAAATAAAAACAGCACACCGAGATATACGTGGAAACTCCAATCCAGGAGAAAAACCACGGGACCAACACGCAATAACAATCCACTAAGAATAGAAGAATAACAAGGTGATTACCGACTCCACGGACTCAACCCCTCCTTCAGCTTCTTCGGACCTTGCGCTGACCGAACACGCAATAACAATCAACCTAAGAAAAGAAGAATAACAAGGTGATTACCGTCTCCACGGATTTAACCCCTCCTTCAATTTTCGGACCTGCGCTCACCGATTGCACGTCCACTGCACACGTTCGAATCCACGAACGCCACTCGAATCCACGAGCACACGTTTCGAATCCACGAAACGCCTTTAGCACACCGAATCCACGATGCCACGTCGAATCCACGACGCAAACTCAGCCGAAGAATATTGGTTTCGATGGTGATCCTTTGCTTAGATTCTCATTGAGGAACCGTAGAAGAAATCTCTAAGCAAAGATTAGATCAATTCGACAAAAGATATGTTCTTGAAAGAACCGTCGAATTGACCTAAAAGAGGCTATAAAGAAGAACGATAAAAACCTAGCCTCTAGGTTGCTCTCAAGTGTTTAATTAATTAATCGGTAGTTTTTGAGAAACCCTAAATGTCTATTTATAGTTTAGAAACCTTTGGAAAGAGATAAGCATCAAAAACTACCTTAACTGGAAATTTTCCCGGACGACGATCCGGATCGGATTACGGCGATCCTGATCGTCGTCTTTTTTCAGCAATTCCTGAAAAAACAAGGTTCGGGATCCGGATCGGAATTCTGATCCGGATCGGTTCGGATCAGAAATTCTGAAAACATCCAATTTGTCCAGTTTTTGATTTTTAAGCAATGAAAACTTATCCAAGTGTTTCTAAACCACTCAAATGTATTCGGATCACCAAAATTATTAGTCTAAACGTACCTGATCAATCCAATCCATTTTCCTTAAGATTGATTGTATTGATCCACAATTCTTCTATTTCAATCTTCAAGACTCAAAACACTGAGTGTCAACTTGAGCTCTTGTTGAATCTTCTCTAAGTCTTCGATTGCTGATTGACAATTGATCACTTCAAGACTCGACTCAATCAAAACACCTCAACTACTCAACTCACGAAATATGCCAACACAAAAAGCGTCATAGAGTCGGGGGCTCCACCCATTCGAGGGTTGGGTTGGCAGGAGGCAATCGCTGGAACAAACCTCGGCCAAACCCACAAGCACCAAAAGCCCGAGTGGAGCAATTGCAAAACTCGGGTTCTGAGGGGAAGGGTTCACAGAGGTGGCACAGGTTTAGCCACAACCAACTCCGGCCTCCACAGGCGGTGGATGGCCGGAAAAACTGAGCTTGCGGCCAACTTGGAACCAACACAATGGTGGAGTTCCAACACAAGGCTTGCAGCTCCATGCAAAAGCACACCATTGGGCTTCCCTCGATGTAGGGGAGCTTGCTGGGTGCATGGCCGGCGACGGGACAGCGACGGCGGCGGAGGGAGGAAGCTCGCCAAGCTTCCAATTAGCACGAAGCTGAGAAGGCACTGGCACCACCACACCCCACACTGCACTAAACATCCCCAAAACTTTGTGGCGAAGCTTCAGCAAGTCAAAATGGGGGAGCTAAGCAACTTGGATCCAGCACAAGCCGTCGGAGGCAACGCGGGCCAAGGCGGAGCTAATCTAGGTTCCGGGGGTGCATTCCACACAGCAACCCTGGTGCTTTTTCGGACACAAGTCGGGCAAGGGGAAGTCCCGGAAACCTAAGGAGCCTACTCTTATGGGGTTTCTAGGGCAAGAAAAAACCGAAGGGAGAACAAAACTCACCTCGCCGGAGTTGGAGAAGAAAGGAAAGAAGCAGGGGTCTCCCCTGGCGTCGCGCGCCACGGCAGGAGACGGCTCACCTTGGGTTCAATTCTGGAAGTAGAGGGGGGAGCTCCTGGGTGCTCTGAGAGGACGTCTCAAGGTCCTGGTGCCCTATGCTTCA
>JAQNDB010003375.1:0-29743 GCA_029204045.2 Tillandsia leiboldiana | reverse complement strand
GGATTTGTGCATCAACAACAATTTCAATAGGATGTTTCCATCCGATTTTTGATTGATTTGCCACACACTGTTCATCGATGAATTAAAACCTCTCAGGGCGTACTTTCCAATATGCATAATTAAGTTCCATCAAAGAAACTGAGGTCGATTGATAGTTTTTCCACTCTAAACATTGTTTACAACCCATTCCCCCGCTCTGATACCGACTTTGGGTTATGGGATCCAAGGAAGCTAAATAGGGGAAAAACCACCTAGAGAGGGGGTGAATAGGTTGTAACAATAAACTCGAAATCTTTGGCGTAAAAAAATAACCCAATGCAGAAAATAAATCAAGTAGCAAGACTTTAAGTGAAAAACTCTATCACATGAGTACAAAACCACAGGACCGGCACACGGGAATCCATTAAGATTAAGCACGTACAAGGTGATTAACACAAACACACACTCAACCTTTTTCAAGCGCTCCGAAGTAGCTCTTCTGCAGTCCGCAATGCGCCTCGATACACACGATTTGCGTCCATCTTCTATCCACGAAGTCCAACTCCGAATCACGACGTCGAACCGAATCCACGTCTTCACCACATAGCACGAGTCGATCACACGAACGCGCCTAACTCCTAATCCGAAGTCGATAACACCTTGAACACAGTCAACGCGAATCCACGCGTCAATATCCTTTTGAAAATCGTTGTTTGTATATTGGTGTGTGATATCGAATACTTTAGATAATCATAGAAAAGCCATGAAACACCGCTAAATATTCATCATTTGAGTCTACAAGAATTAATGTTCGACCCCGATTGTTTTTAGTCAAAGCTGTCACGCCCCGGGGTTTTTTATTTTAGCGAAACGATACTCAAAGTACGCGCAAAGTGCGTACTAATTTTTTTTTTTTTTTTTGTTTTTTTTGTTTTGATTGTAAAAACCCCTCCTTCTCCCCCGGCGCGTCCCAAGCCCGCCACATACAGATTTACTCGAAAATCGGGAGAGTCTCCTCTGTATATGCACGGCGTCGCGGCGGCTGCTACGATCCCTTCTTGAGCAATCATTTTTCCCCATTAAATCACAACATTCGAAGTAGTACGGTGCATGAGACTAAACAATCCCTGGCCAATCAAGTTGAAAGGATAACTCAAGTTTTGAAGCAGGTCCACACGACCCAAGGTTTTTTTTGAAGACAGTTTGAAAAGATTCCATAAACCCCAGCGTTTGGAAAACAGGTCCCACACCCAGATTTTTAAAAATAGTTTTCGAAGTTCTTTTCTTTTCTAGTCTGTTGCTTTGAAAGCGGCCAAACGGGACAATAACGGAAATAGTAGTGCATAAGAGAAGAAGATTCAACATCCACACCCCCACAAGGGTATCGAGAACCACACAATAACCTACAGTTCTGAATGAATGCAGAGAAGGTAAATAAAACAGCATACTAGGGCTCCCTCAGACCGACTGCTACCAACTCTGTCGGCCTCACCGTCGCCTACCTCTACCCCCTGGAGGTACCTGTCACGAGTGGTTAGGTCAGCGACACTACATCAAAATAGTACTAAAGCAGTAAAGTAATACCAAGCCACAAAGTAATGCTAGCCGGAACAACCCGCTATCTCTACTCGTAATGGTAACTCGCAACCACCTGTACCACCTGTACAACCTGCAACCCCGGTAACACCACCTGTAACACCTGACCGCGTCGGGATCCAATCCCGGCGGTCTCAACCTGACTACATCGGGATCCAATCCCGGCAGTCCCACACCTGACCGCGCGGATCCAATCCCGGCGGTCTCACACCTGACTACATCGGGATCCAATCCCGGCAGTCCCATCGCTGCCTCAGACCCCCCAGCGGTCAGGGGCCCCCCACTACGTCACCTCGTGGGTAACACGGGTCAAAGACCGCCTTCCGGAAAGAGCACCCTTTGCGGTGGGCCAAACCGCGGGTGCGCTTCGCAGCTCGAGCATAAGTAACCAGTAACCAAGTAACCAAGTACCAAGTATCCAAGTAACCATTCACCATGTCACTGGGTAAGGTAGTACATCATAGAAACCATCAACGTTAGTAACCGTTAAATATGAAAGTCCCTGTTCGGATTACCAACATAATACTCAGCCTCGACCGTAACCCACCTTGTTGTCGCGCTCCTGACTGATGTAAGGTTCTCTCGCGTCTCGGTGCCCGCCCGGACCTACACGAATCTGTCATATAGGAGTCAGCGACTTAAGGCTTTGTCAGACTAATGATTAGAGCGCCCGGCGCCCTCTCACCTTGCGTATAATACGCACAGGTACGCGCCTGGTCCCGTACGGCTGGGCGGTGTACTAACAGCGTGCGGCCGTCCGCATGCGGAGGTGCCCGCAAGCGGCGGCGCCCGCATGCGGCGTGCCCGCAAGCGGCAGCGCCCGTATGCGGCGGCGCCCGCATGCAGCGGCGCACAAGCGGCGGCGCCCACATGCGGCAGCCCGCAAGCGGCCGTGCCCGCATGCGGAGGCGCCCGCAAGCGGCGCGCCCGCATGGGGGCGCCCTCATGCGGCAGCCCGCAAGCGGCCGTGCTCGCATGCGGAGGCGCCCGCAAGCGGCGCGCCCGCATGCGGGGGCGCCCGCATGCGGCAGCCCGCATGCGGCGCGCCCGCACACGGGGGCGCCCGCATGCGGCAGCCCGCAAGCGGCCGTGCCCGCATGCGGAGGCGCCCGCAAGCGGCGCGCCCGCATGCGGGTGCGCCCGCATGCGGCAGCCCGCAAGCGGCGCGCCCGCATGCGGGGGCGCCCGCATGCGGCAGCCCGCAAGCGGCGCGCCCGCATGCGGTGGCGCCCGCATGCGGCATCCGCAAGCGGCGGCGCCCGCATGCGGCAGTCCGCATGCGGTGCCGCCCGCAAGCGGCGGCGCCCGCATGCGGCAGTCAGCATGCGGTGCCGCCGTGCGCGCCGGATTCCCGCGATGCCCATGCCCCCTTCTTTTTCCTTTTCACCCCCCCCCACCCTCTCGTCCGCTCCAACCAAGAATGGGGCGAGAAGGCAAAACCCTAGCGTGCTCACCTCGGTTGTCGGAGGAAGAGGCGATCCGGGCCTGCGCGTTCGGCTACAAGGAATGTGAGGACGCCTCCTTCTCCTTCCTTGGTCTCGCCTCTTGGGTCCTCCGTGCAGTCGGTGAGGAAGCGGAAGGATTTGGTTGGGAAATAGAAGGGTTGGGAAATTGGGTTTCGTACGTGGGGAATTGTGGGGAATACGGGTAGTTAAGGGGGAGTGTGGGGGTTTAAGGGGGAGTGGGTAGTTAAAGGGAGTTACGGTTGTTTATGGGGGAATGGGTAGTTAGAGGGGTGGGTGGTTATGGGAGTTACGGTAGTGGGTAGGAGTGGGTAGTTATGGGAGTTACGGGTAGTTCAGGGTAGTTAGAGGGGGTAGTTATGGGAGTTACGGGTAGTTAAGGGTAGTTAGAGGGGGTAGTTATGGGAGTTACGGTTTGTTTAAGGGGAGTTATACGACGGGGGGGGGGAAAAATAACGGGACCTGTTAAGTTGGTAAAAAGGGAAAGAACCCAGTTCAAGTTAAAACGGGTCCAAATCAGGTGCGAACTAGAGTCCGGTCCGTCTAAGTAACCCGCGTTAACAATCTGAGCCGTTAGCTACCTTCCGGAATTTATTCCGGGAGATTCCGGCGTCGGAATTCAGAACCGATTTCGCCGCCACTCTCCGTTTCGCGAGCCCTATTACTAAAAATACCCGCGGGCCCCGACGGTCTGTCCGGAAACAAGTAATTATTCGATCATCCCCCAATTCCCCCGAAACGAAAAGCGGAAATAACGAACCAAAAGTAGACCCTTAAAATATTTTAAACTAGCGGGCTATTACACCACTCACCTTTTAAAACGAGTTTTCGTCCTCGAAACTCAAACCTGATTTGCGGTAAAGAGATAAGGATAGCCCTCTCTCATCTTCGACTCTAGTTCCCACGTCGCTTCCCGCTCCTCGTGGTTGCTCCAGAGCACCTTCACATAGGGAAGTCTCGGTTTCGAAGCGTCTTACTTTCTCTTGCTAGTATTCGTACAGGGGTTTCCTCGAAACTTAGGTCCTCCTTTAGTTCGAGTGTCGAGACGTCCAGCACATGCGACGGGTCGGGGAGGTATTTCTTGAGATCGACACGTGGAACACGTCATGAATCCGGTTGAGGTTCGGTGGTAGGGCAAGGCGGTAAGCCACTGGGCCGATCCGTTCCAGGATCTCGAATGGTCCCACGAACCGCGGGCCTTAGCTTGCCTTTTAACCCGAATCGCTTGATTCCCCTGGACGGCGAGACCCGCAAAAACACGTGTTCTCCCACCTGGAACTCTAAATCGCGGCGTCTTCGATCCGCGTAGCTCTTTTGTCGGCTCTGGGCGGTTAATAGGCGCTGTCTGATGAGGCGCACTTTCCCTTCTGTTTCTTCCACCAAGTCGGGTCCCAAGAGCTTTCGTTCTCCCAAGTCGTCCCAACAGATCGGGGATCGGCAGCGTCTCCCGTATAAAGCTTCGTAGGGTGCCATCAGTATACTGGCCTGGTGGCTATTGTTGTAAGCGAATTCTACAAGTGGTAGGTAACGCTCCCAACCGACTCCCCAATCGAGTACACAGGCCCGAAGCAGGTCCTCTAGCGTCTGTATCACTCGCTCCGACTGCCCGTCTGTCTGAGGGTGGAAGGCTGTGCTGAAGTGCAATTTAGTCCCCAGGGCTTGTTGCAGACTCTGCCAAAACTTTGAGACAAAACGCGTGTCTCTGTCTGATGTGATCGACGCCGGTACCCCATGCAGTCTCACAATCTCGCTGAGATAGACTTGAGCCAACCGCTCTCTGGTCCAGGTTGTGTGAATCGGCAGGAAGTGTGCTGACTTAGTTAGCCGGTCTACCACAACCCATATTGTGTCGTGTCCTTGTGGTGAACGTGGGAACCCGGTGACGAAGTCCATGGTGATATGATCCCACTTCCACTCCGGTACCGGTAAGGGTTGTAATTTTCCTGCCGGTCGTGGTGTTCCGCCTTTATTTGTTGACACACCAGGCAATGTGCTACAAATTGGGTTACATCCCTCTTCATCTTGGGCCACCAGAAGGTCTGCTTGAGGTCCCTGTACATCTTTGTGCCTCCTGGATGCGCTGTATAAGGGGCGCTGTGTGCCTCGGACAGAATTTCCTTCTTTAATTCCGGAGTATCCGGCACGCAAATCCGCCCGCGGAACCGTAGGGTATCATCGCTTTTTAATGAAAAGTCCCCTTCCTGGTCCGGTGAGATCTTGTCTCTTACGAGCTGTAAGTGCGTGTCCGCCTGCTGTCCCTCTCGAATCTTTTCTAACAGTGTTGGCTTGACTACCAGAGTTAAAAGTTGCGCAACCGTGCCCGCTGACACTACTTCTAACCCTAGTCGAGAAAATTCTGCGATCAAGTCGCTCTGCTCAGTTATCGCACCTACCGATCCTCCCTCCAGTCGCCCCTTCCTGCTCAGAGCGTCTGCTACCACGTTTGCTTTCCCCGGGGTGGTATTGGATCGTTAGGTCGTAATCCTTCAGTAATTCAAGCCACCGCCTCTGCCGCAGGTTTAGTTCCTTTTGTGTGAACAGGTATTTAAGACTTTGGTGATCTGAGAAGATGTTACAATGGACACCAAAGAGATAGTGTCTCCATAACTTCAGGACGAAGACCACTGCAGCCAGCTCCAGGTCGTGTGTTGGGTAGTTTCTTTCGTAGTCCTTTAGTTGCCTAGATGCATAGGCTATTACCTTCCCCTGCTGCATTAGCACACCCCCAAGGCCGATTCTTGAAGCGTCGCAGTACACCTCATAGTCCTCACCGGGTGTTGGTAGTACAAGAATCGGTGCCTCGGTTAGCCTTCTTTTGAGTTCTTCAAAATTTTTCTGGCATTTGGCCGTCCATACAACTTTTCTCCTTTCTTGGTCAACCGGTTGAGAGGGGTCGCAATCTTCGAGAAACCCTCGACAAAGCGTCTATAATACCCCGCCAGCCCCAAGAAACTGCGGATCTCCGTCACCGTTGTGGGCGGCTGCCAGTCTATCACCGATTCCACCTTCTTGGGGTCTACGGCGATTCCTTTTGCCGAGATCACATGCCCCAGGAATCCTACTTTGCGTAGCCAGAACTCACACTTTTTGAGCTTAGCGAACAGCTTCTGCTCCCTGAGGGTTTGGAGAATCGTTCGTAAGTGATCCTCGTGCTCCTCGTCGGTGGATGAGTATATTAGTATATCATCGATGAAGACCACCACGAACCGATCTAAGAATGGTCTGAAGACCCGGTTCATCATGTCCATAAAGACTGCGGGGGCGTTCGTAAGTCCGAACGGCATGACCGTAAACTCGTAATGGCCATACCGGGTCCGGAAAGCGGTCTTCGGAATGTCCTCGTTCCGAACCCGGAGCTGGTGGTAGCCAGACTGTAGATCAATTTTTGAAAAGACCGTCGCTCCTCGTAGTTGATCGAAGAGGTCGTCGATTCTGGGCAAGGGGTACTTATTTTTCACCGTGACCTTGTTTATTCCTCTGTAATCGATACAGAGTCGCAGGCTCCCATCCTTCTTCCGTACGAAAAGCACTGGTGCGCCCCAGGGTGACACACTCGGCCGGACAAACCCTTTGTCCAAGAGGTCTTCCAGCTGCGCTTTTAACTCCTTCAACTCCGCGAAGGCCATTCGGTAGGGTGCCTTCGTTATAGGTTGAGTACCTGGCAAGAGTTCAATAGGGAACACCACCTCCCTTTCAGGGGGTATCCCAGGCAGCTCCGTCGGAAAGACATCGGGAAAGTCCCTCACCACCGGGATGTCTGAAGGTGTCGTCGAGGGTCGAGTAACCAGATCTACCGATGCCAAAAAGGCTACACACCCACCCTCTATCAGACTCCTGGCTCGAGTCGCTGAGATGACTGCCGGGAAGGAGGTGCTTTTGCACGCTAGGTACGCATTCTTAGGGAAACTTGGTTCTTGTAGTTGTACCATCCGCTTATCGCAGTCGATAAGCGCTTGGTACCTTGAGAGCCAGTCCATGCCCAGAATAACGTCGTACTCCTTCAAGGGAATCACAATTAAATCCCAAGGGCAAAATAGCCGCCCTAGCTTAATCGGGCAAGTGGCTACCAAAGTAGTCGCCTCCAGCGTCCCACCCGCGGTCTGGACCGTCAGTCTACTTTGAAGAGGTGTTTCCTCGAGGTCATGCGAAAACACGTACTCGCGAGAAATGAACGAGTGCGTTGCTCCGGTATCAAAGAGGGTCCTAGAACGTGAATTTAAAATGGAAGTTATACCTGCAAGTACGTGCTCCGGCGGGTCCGATTCCTGGCGGTTCATGGAATAAATTCGCCCGCCCGGTTGAGGTTGCCTATCCTCCTCGCGCCGCGTAGCCGGGGGCCTAGAAGCCGACCCCATAGGGGCTTTCCCCCGCCCCAAATATTGTGGTGACGGCGTGGAAGCGGCAGAGGAGGCTGATCCCACGGTAAGGGGGCAGTTGCGGCGGAAGTGCCCCTGCTTACCGCAACGGAAGCAATGGTCGGCTCTTTGGGAGCAACCTAACGCTCCATGCGCTCCCCCACAGATCACGCAAGGCCCGTCTCTTGGCCTCGCCTCTCCCGTAAGTGCGCTCCGTGCTCCCGACTGTGCCCTCCACCGCTTGGGAAGTCGGTTTCCAGCAGATGACCCCCCTCCATAGCTCTGCTGTTGCCGCTTCCTATCTTCATGCTGTGCCGGGACCTCCCTCCTAGCGCGGGTAACGGCAATCCCACGCTCTACGATAGTGGCCCGGTCAACCACCTTCTGGAATGTATGCAGGTCAGCGGCTTGAACCACCTGGAAAATATCACTTCGCAACCCATCCACGAATAGTTGCGCCTTGTGGGGTTCATCCCTTATAACGAAAGGGACGCAATTGGCCAGGCGCACAAATTCGCGCTGATACTCCATGACTGTCTTGTTCCCTTGCTGAATATGGTTCAGGTCGTCCTCCAGTTTCTTCTTGACGCTATTTGTGAAGAAGGCCCCAAACAATTCCTGCTTGAACGTCGTCCACAATAGTAACACGGTGCCCTGGGTAGGATCAGGACGCACCGTCTTCCACCATAGACGAGCGTTCCCCTCCAAAAAGTGAACTGCCAGAGGGACGCGTTCGGGGTCTTCAATGAGTAGGTCCTCAAACAATTTTTTCCATCGTTCCCACCCACTTTTCGACTACCCAGGGATCAGTCGTCTCCCCCTCGAACGTGGGTGGTTCGAACTTCATGAAATCCGTCAGATTGGCCCGCACACGCTCTCGTTCCGCCCGCGTAACCGTCCCTCCCCTGGCAACGGCGGCGGCCGCGGGGGTACTCCCGCCGAGAGCCCCCGGCGCCGGCCCCACGAACGCTGATGCAGGTGCTGCCATCGGCGCCGTGGTTTGGGTATGTGCTAGCCCGGCTGTTGCCGCCGGTAGGGGGGTTGCCCCTACCCCAGTACCTGTCGCTTGCGGTACTGCGGCCGGTGCAATTGGTTCTGCTGGAGTGGCGGGAGCGATCGGTTGCTGCTGCGTCAATTGACGCACACGATCCGTAAGGGTCGCCATCTCCCCCGCCATCTCTCTCAATTGTTGCCGCAGGAGCTGGGTTTCTGCAGCTGCCGACGTCGTCGCATCTGTCCCTACCTCCTCGGCCGACGCTCTGGTCCGTACCATTGTCTGTACAGACATACCAACCAAAGCTTAGCACTCATCTCTGCTAGATGAATCATCGTAAAATTGAGAGAGAAAAGAAGCATTATCTATAAATCCCCTCCCCGATCTCTCACGTCTTAGCCCTTAAACCCTGCACATTTCATTTATTTGTAGTTAAGTGTGATATCTCGGTGGATGTTGGGCCGTCACTGTTGTGATTAAAGCAAGTCTCTGATACCATCTTAATCTGTCACGCCCCGGGGGTTTTATTTTAGCGGAAACGATACTTCAAAGTACGCGCAAAGTGCGTACTAATTTTTTTTTTTTTTTTTTTTTTTGTTTAGATTGTTAAAAACCTCCTTCCCCGGCGCGTGCCCAGACCCGCCACATATACAGATTTACTCGAAAATCGGGCAGAGTCTCCTCTGTATATGCACGGCGTCGCGGCTGCTACGATAGCCGATTATGAGCAATCATTTTTCCCATTTAATCACAACAGTTCGAAGTAGTACGGTGCATGAAGACTAAACAATACCCGTGGCCAATCAAGTTGAAAGGATAAACTCACAGTTTTGAAAGCAGGTCCACACGACCCAAGGTTTTTTTTTGAAGACAGTTTGAAAAGATGCCATAAATCCACAGGTTTTGGAAAACAGGTCCACACGACCCAGATTTTTAAAAATAGTTTTCGAAGTTCTTTTCTTTTCTAGTCATGTTGCTTTGAAAACGGCCAAACGGGGACAATAACGGAAATAGTAGTGCATAAGTAGAAAGAAAGAATTCAACATCCACACGACCCCACAAGGGTATCGAGAACCACACAATAACCTACAGTTCTGAATGAAATGCAGAGAAGGTAAATAAAACAGCATACTAGGGCTCCCTCAGACCGACTGCTACCAACTCGGCCTCACCGTCGCCTACCTCTACCCCCTGGAGGTACCTGTCACAGAGTGGGTAGTCAGCGACACTATCATCAAAATAGTACTAAAGCAGTAAAGTAATACCAAGCCACAAAGTAATGCTAGCCGGAACAACCGCTCTACTCGTAATGGTAACTCGCAACCACCTGTACCACCTGTAGCACCTGCAACCCCGGTAACACCTGTAACACCTGACCGCGTCGGGATCCAATCCCGGCGGTCTCACACCTGACTACATCGGGATCCAATCCCGGCAGTCCCACACCTGACCGCGTCGGGATCCAATCCCGGCGGTCTCACACCTGACTACATCGGGATCCAATCCCGGCAGTCCCATCGCTGCCTCAGACCCCCCAGCGGTCAGGGGCCCCCCACTACGTCACCTCGTGGGGTAACACGGGTCAAAGACCGCCTTTCCGGAAAAGAGCACCCTTTGCGGTGGCCAAACCGCGGGTGCGCGTGTCGCAGCTCGAGCATAAGTAACCAGTAACCAAGTAACCAAGTAACCAAGTATCCAAGTAACCATGTCACCATGTCACGGGGTAAGGTAGTACATCATAGAAACCATCAACGTTAGTACCGTTAAATAATGAAAAGTCCCTGTTGGATTACCAACATAATACTCAGCCTCGACCGTAAACCCACCTTGTTGTCGCGCTCCTGACTGATGTAAGGTTCTCTCGCGTCTCGGGTGCCCGCCCGGACCTACACGAATCTGTCATATAGGAGTCAGCGACTTAAGGCTTTGTCAGACTAATGATTAGAGCGCCCGGCGCCCTCTCACCTTGCGTATAATACGCACAGGTACGCGCCTGGTCCCGTACGGCTGGGCGGTGTACTAACAGCGTGCGGCCGTCCGCATGCGGAGGTGCCTGCAAGCGGCGGCGCCCGCATGCGGCGGTGCCCGCAAGCGGCAGCGCCCGTATGCGGCGGCGCCCGCATGCAGCGGCGCACAAGCGGCGGCGCCCACATGCGGCAGCCCGCAAGCGGCCGTGCCCGCATGCGGAGGCGCCCGCAAGCGGCGCGCCCGCATGCGGGGGCGCCCTCATGCGGCAGCCCGCAAGCGGCCGTGCTCGCATGCGGAGGCGCCCGCAAGCGGCGCGCCCGCATGCGGGGGCGCCCGCATGCGGCAGCCCGCAAGCGGCCGTGCCCGCATGCGGAGGCGCCCGCAAGCGGCGCGCCCGCATGCGGGTGCGCCCGCATGCGGCAGCCCGCAAGCGGCGCGCCCGCATGCGGGGCGCCCGCATGCGGCAGCCCGCATGCGGCAGCCCGCAAGCGGCGCGCCCGCATGCGGGGGCGCCCGCATGCGGCATCCCGCAAGCGGCGGCGCCCGCATGCGGCAGTCCGCATGCGGTGCCGCCCGCAAGCGGCGGCGCCCGCATGCGGCAGTCCGCATGCGGTGCCGCCGTGCGCGCCGGATTCCCGCGATGCCCATGCCCCCTTCTTTTTCCTTCCCCCCCCCCCCCCCCCCCTCTCGTCTGCTCCAACCAAGAATGGGGCGAGAAGGCAAAACCCTAGCGTGCTCACCTCGGTTGTCGGAGGAAGAGGCGATCCGGGCCTGCGCGTTCGGCTACAAGGAATGTGAGGACGCCTCCTTCTCCTTCCTTGGTCTCGCCTCTTGGGTCCTCCGTGCAGTCGGTGAGGAAGCGGAAGGATTTGGTTGGGAAATAGAAGGGTTGGGGAAATGGGGTTTCGTACGTAGGGGAATTGTGGGGAATACGGGTAGTTAAGGGGGAGTGTGGGGGTTTAAGGGGAGTGGGTAGTTAAAGGGAGTTACGGGTGGTTATGGGGGAATGGGTAGTTAGAGGGAGTGGGTGGTTATGGGAGTTACGGGTAGTGGGTAGGAGTGGGTAGTTATGGGAGTTACGGGTAGTTAAGGGTAGTTAGAGGGGGTAGTTATGGGAGTTACGGGTAGTTAAGGGTAGTTAGAGGGGGTAGTTATGGGAGTTACGGTTTGTTTAAGGGGAGTTATACGACGGGGGGGGGGAAAAATAACGGGAACGGTTAAGTTGGTAAAAAGGGAAAGAACCCAGTTCAAGTTAAAACGGGTCCAAATCAGGTGCGAACTAGAGTCCGGTCCGTCTAAGTAACCCGCGTTAACAATCTGAGCCGTTAGCTACCTTCCGGAATTTATTCCGGGAGATTCCGGCGTCGGAATTCAGAACCGATTTCGCCGCCACTCTCCGTTTCGCGAGCCCTATTAACTAAAAATACCCGCGGGCCCCGACGGTCTGTCCGGAAACAAGTAATTATTCGATCATCCCCCAATTCCCCCGAAACGAAAAGCGGAAATAACGAACCAAAAGTAGACCCTTAAAATATTTTAAACTAGCGGCTATTACACAAGCAAAGCGGAAAATTGCGTGTATATTTTTTTTCTTAATATAATAACATAAACCTCATCCCCGGTGCGTGCCAGACCGCCACATACACAAATTCTCTCTGTCCACGGAAAGAGTCTCCTTTGTATATGCACGGCATCTCATTTACAACATCATCCATCATCCATCAACCATACAGTAGACATACATCACCATTCAGAGTACATTGATTTAACTACTGTTTTAAAAGACCGGTGTCCACTCGACACCTTATTTTTTTTCAAGCAAGCTATTAAAGCGGCGTCACCGTTTGGAAAGGATAAAACCAGCGGTTGCGAAACCCATGCCCACATGGCACTTCGTTTTGAGAAAGCATTTTCGAAATCATTTGGCTTTTCATGAAAACGTGCCGCATATGAAACATCACTAAAAGTATCTAAACGTAAAAGTACATCTCATCCACATCGCTAACTAATACATGTCCACAACTAATATAAACCACAAGCAAATTAACTAATAAAAGCATCAAGGAAAATGAGATATATCCAAGAGTTCTGACTACGGTCCTCGCGACGCAGTCTCACCGCCATCCCGGCTAACGCACCTAGTATCACCTGTCACGGAGTGGGTAAAGTCAGTGACAAACAAAGTAGATGTTTAAATAACAACAAGGAAAGAAGAGCAAACCGATTACACCGAGACCTTTCGCTAAAACCCTGCAACTTTGTGACGCCCCACTTCCCAGGGGGTCACCCATCCTAGAACTACTCTAGCTCTAGCATGCTTAACTCTCATGTTCCTCTTGGATCTTGCTACCATCCAAAATGCTATAGCCGGGTTAGAGATTTAGTCCTATTATATCATTTATATAGAGGACTAATCGAAATTCCGGGGGTGTCACATTCTTCCCCCCTTTAAGCCCTGACGTCCACGTCAGGCTCAAGCACATTCACAAGCACCAGGCGATGTGAGACTCGTTCGCTAGCCTTAGCCGACCTTGTGAGGAGCTGCACTCCACTCACAACGGTCATTAGCCGGGGAGCCTCGCTCTACCCGCTATATAACCCTGGCTCAGCCGAGACTCATATCACATTTCCGGCTGTCCACGTCAGGCTCAAGCACATTCACAAGCACCAGGCGATGTGAGACTCGTTCGCTAGCCTTAGCCGACCTTGTGAGGAGCTGCACTCCACTCACAACGGTCATTAGCCGGGGAGCCTCGCTCTACCCGCTATATAACCCTGGCTCAGCCGAGACTCATATCACATTTCCGGCTGGTGAATGGCTTTGATACCAACTGTGACGCCCCACTTCCCAGGGGGTCACCCATCCTAGAACTACTCTAGCTCTAGCATGCTTAACTCTCATGTTCCTCTTGGATCTTGCTACCATCCAAAATGCTATAGCCGGGTTAGAGATTTAGTCCTATTATATCATTTATATAGAGGACTAATCGAAATTCCGGGGGTGTCACATTCTTCCCCCCTTTAAGCCCTGACGTCCACGTCAGGCTCAAGCACATTCACAAGCACCAGGCGATGTGAGACTCGTTCGCTAGCCTTAGCCGACCTTGTGAGGAGCTGCACTCCACTCACAACGGTCATTAGCCGGGGAGCCTCGCTCTACCCGCTATATAACCCTGGCTCAGCCGAGACTCATATCACATTTCCGGCTGGTGAATGGCTTTGATACCAACTGTGACGCCCCACTTCCCAGGGGGTCACCCATCCTAGAACTACTCTAGCTCTAGCACGCTTAACTCTCATGTTCCTCTTGGATCTTGCTACCATCCAAAATGCTATAGCCGGGTTAGAGATTTAGTCCTATTATATCATTTATATAGAGGACTAATCCAAATTCCGGGGGTGTCACAAACTTACTTCACTCACTTTATTTACTTTAGTGACACCGTCCCGACAGGGTAGTCAACGATCTCTCCCACGGGACTTTTGATGCTTTTAACCTCTTCACGGGGCTAGTGCGATACCTGTAGCAGCCGTGAGGAGGTCCCCACACTTCGTGGGGCACATGGGTTGTCACGCCCCGGGGTCGAAACTGCGACCCGGGCGCGCTAACAGATCTGCCATTTGTACGGAAACTGCCGTACAGACGAAGCGTCTAACCTGTAAAGACAGAACTACAGCTACCCAGATATCAGAGCGGATAAGAAAGCTGTAATATAAAATCTCATCTACTACAAAGCTGCAACAAAACATAGCCTATCTCCCAAAACAAGATGATACAAATAGATGTCTACCTATACAACATCTACAAATCCAAATAGGAGATAGCTAAACAGGAAATATAACCATACATAATCAAGCTCCCATAGTCTGGGATGGTACATCTACCTCACTCTAAAATAACAATGCTGGTAGGGAACTATCACGCGACACCCTATCCTCGGTCCGTCCAGTCAAGCTCGGCAGGAACGGAAGAAAGCCTCAGCAACCTGTTACCGACAGAGGGTGTGAGAACTACATCCTACAGTAGTTCTCAGTGGGTACCGTCTCCAAGAACCACGGTCTGCCCACTAAGTCTACTAGAGGCATAAGATAACAGAAAAGACTGTGATAATGTAAATAAGCTGGAAAAGAATCTACAGCTATCATGCCTCTATCTACTATGCTCAATAGGAAGAGAATATGGATGATGGTATGCAGCCACTCACTGCTGACAATATGTCACAAGTACTATGCTCAAGAAACTTTACTATGACACATGCTATGCCATCACTCTCTCAGTGTAACCCAAATCTCAGCGACTGCCACATAGGGTCCAGTCGAGTCAAGCCTGCGCCCCCCAGTGTATCAACCAGGGCGTCCAATCGGACTATCTCGATCTCACACAAAGTGACCCCATGGTAGCTCGGCCAGGGGTATCAAGCGACCTCTAGTATATGAACTAGGCGCATCATCGCAGCCTCGTCAGGCTCGGTATCATCATCGCACCCGGGGCGCAGCTCAAGGGGAGCGACCCCACCGAACTCAAGTATCACATCTGTATCACTATCTCACCAGTGGCTCCTGCAGGCTATAGTCCACGATCAAACAGATCGGTATCACGATGCTCAAGCACAACTCAGTCGGAGAACCCTCCACGACTCAATCTCACACACTGACCCACTCCAAGAAAGTACTACAGAGCTGGGACCACCGTCTCTCCCAACGGCTCCCACAACAACACCCCACTTATAGGCGAGAAGAACCGACTGACGCGGCAAAGATCCGAAACATCCCAATAGACCCGTGCCTAGAATCCCCAATCAAACAAGAACAGTCTCTAGGCTCGGCCTATCGAAGCTCTCGATCCTTTACCGTTCAGGGATTCGGCCCCTCTCGGTTAAAGTGGGAAACTGTCTCAACACACAAACTCACAGCTGGAGATGCTCCACAACCAGATTCGCGAAGGGTCCGAAACCCCGGGAGACTAACACCTACGTCCCCAAGAAAGAAAACAGCCCTTGGAACCCAGATCACCCGAATCATCTCGGGTGAATAAGTTTATAAGACACAGTGACGTTATTTCAGAAAACCCTTTGATCTGAGAGAAATTCATCTTTTAATGATTTTTAGTCTTTTCAGGAAAACCCTTTGAAAATAAGTTTTATGTCCAAACCTCGAAGAGCCACTGCCCTCGTCCTATCAAACAAGAATAGACTCAGGCATCCCTGCGAGGCTTGGAAGAAAACATTGGCTGACTAAAATCATGTGTTCGTCCAAAAAAGGTTCTGGGTTCAAGGTCCTACTAACACACGTGCACCACGATCACAACGTGGTGGGGACAAGAAGAACAGCTGTCACGCCCCGGGGTCGGAACTGCGACCCGGGCTCGCCAACAGATCCGCCACCTATGCCAAACCCGCATAGGCGAAGCGTCCTACCTGCAAAAAGAGCTACAGCTAACAGATATCAGAGCTAAAAGATAAAACTGCTGTAGAATAAAATCAACCACTGTACAACTGAAGATAAAACAACAAGGTCCATCTCCCAAAAATGATAATCATACATTAACCTCGAGTACAAAACTCATAGCTCAACAGGGAGATATCTCAAATAAAACATCAGTGTACAAGCTCTCAATACATCATATCCTCACTACAACAGTCTCTCAAAAGAGGAAATAAATACCAATCTACCGACTATACTGAAGATCTCCACAAAAGGGGGTACCGCTACTCTCCAAAGATGGGTCAGGATCTAGCTCGCTACACCCTCATCGCGAACAGCAACCGCAGAAACAGCAACCACAGAACGGCAACACCCGCCAAGACTCTGCAAAACAAAGAGGAGAAAGGACAAAAGGGGGAAAACCCCCAACGGGCGTGAGAACTACGCAAATAAGGGAGTTCTCAGTGGGTATCGCCACTAGGCCCGACGATCTGCCCACCAAGACTACTAGAGGCAACAGATAACCGATGCAGTAAAACTGAAAGGAGAAGCTGGAAACACTCTACAGCTACCATGCCTCTATCCAAATGCTCAAATGGGGAAACTCTGATGAAGATATGCAACACTCGCACACGAGGTGCTCAACTGACCCAATCGAGCTGACTGCCACATCGGGTCCAGTCAAACCTGCGCCCACCTACAACCACCTCCCGCTGACGGGCAGGAATTACGTAGGGCGTCCAAACGGACTAACTCGCTATTGAGTAGTGGCTCATGCAGGCTATAGTCATAATCCATGCTCTCTCTCTCAGAACGGATAGACTCAAGATGCTCAACCTCTCACACAATGGTCAAAGAACTCACAACGACCACGGGACCACCGTCAAACCCCGACGGTTCCCAACAATACTAGCACTGGTCTAAACACAGCTACTAGACTCCACTCGGTCCCCCAGGCACGAGTGTAACAAAAGTATCTGCCTGAATAAACCCAATCGATAGACCAGTAATCACTGGTACTGCCTGCTCTGCTGTCGAACTCAAGAACCCTGCCTGGTGCCCGGCGCTCACACCGTGGAAAGCCTACTCCGGAGTGGCACTCGAGGGGAGCGACCCACACGAGTAAAGTATCACTGTATCAAGCATCACTGTATCGAGTATCTCTGTAACCACTGTCTCATAATAGCAGGACTGGATCAAGACTATGATCAAAGTGGGAAACTCCGTCCACTAACAAAACCCCGATCTGATGCAATAGTACTCAAAAAGTGGGAAACACCATCCACTAGAACAGATCTGATACCCAATCTGATGCAATAGTCAACATCCGGTCAACCGCCCAAAGTCCGCGGTCACCGCAATAACCCACAACCCACAATTGGGTAAATTAATCAAGATCCGGTCAACCGCCTACTGTCCGCGGTTGCCGCAATAACCCACAATCCATCATCAAGCACACCCTGTCTCTGACCCTAAGGTCCCAGCTACACTATCCCAAACCTCTGCTCGAACCCGAGCAACATGACTCAAAAGTCTAAATAAAAGGAGAAAGAAAGCAATCATGGTTTCTCCTACGTCAAATTCCAATATGTAGTGCAGCAGTAAAAGATGGCCTAACTATATGTCCCTACACATATGTCCATACAAGCATGCATTTGTCCTCAAAAAGAATAAAGAAAATAACCTCATGCCAAAATTATCAATGACCATACCTGTCCATAATTCTCAATCCATAATGGCTCCTCAGAGTAGACCCTGCACATAACTACATAATCCTATCCCAATGCATAAACCATCCTCATAAAAGGTTATGTGCTAATATGGCATGATAATTAATCATATAGGGTATCCTTGCCTTAGATAAGCTTCCACTAATCATCAACATGACTATTTGATTAATACCATTGTCATACTGTGAATAATTCACTTGCAATTTCCATAAAATCCTCATTGTTAAACTTACCGATCAATCCCAGCTATTGTACCATTCACCTCCATGCAATGCTAACATATGAAAATTTAGAGAACCGTCCACCGGTTCCGGGAATAAGGCACCCACCTGAAAAGCTGACTGTCCAAAGCCCATAGCTGAAAACACCAAAAAACTCTAATCCCTTGCTCCAATAAGTTCAGCACACCCGTAACACTCCTGGCACAATACAAAGTCCACTAATTACACTAGGCTCCCAAATATAGCACTTAAAACCACATACAACCTCGAATTCTGAACTGTTAAATTATCACCTGCAGATAGTGCCCAGAAAATTCCAATAAAAATATCACAGCAATCCTTGCGTCGATAGCTTCGAAACGGTACCTTGCACGCCCAAATCAGAGTTCGGTAAGTCAAGATAAAAATTCGGCAAGGGGGTACACTCATACAAAAATCTGTATTAAAACTGTACACTGTTCACTGAGAAAACAGTAATTTTCACCTCTGATGAAATCTCATAAAAATCCAAGAAAAATACGAGCGCGTTCCTTGCGATCTGTAGATGAAAAAGTTGTATAAGCTCGTTTCCGGCTGACGCTTGTGCGCAAAGATATGGCCAAAACACCTCGATGCTGTCCCACAAAGCCAAACAGAAAATGGGTCACAGTGTTTGCTCGGGATCCGTGCCAAAAACTCGCAACAGGAAAGCGCGATCAATACGAAAGATGAAGCCCTACCTCTTAGGAGTCTGTCGGCGCAAGAATCACTGCAAAATGATCTCGGGGTAGCCCAGGGGAGCTAAAACACTGTCGCTGCGCCGAAGAAGAACCCAGGAATGCAACGTCGCGCCGCGCCGTAAAATCCAGAACGTCGGGATGCGTGCTCCTAAAATCGTAGAACTTGGCAGGAAGATCAAGAATTAAGAGTTGAACAAGTCTTCTTCAAGGTGCTCGGGCAGATGGTGCGTGGGCTGAGAGAAAAGAGCCAAAGAAGAGGGCTCGGGCTGCCTATTTATAGGCTGAGGAAACAATTGGAAAAATTCCCATTGTGTCCCAATTTCCGGGCGCCCGAAACTTTTCGGGCGCGCACAGTGCGGCCCGGCCCACAACTTTCGGGCGCGCACAGTGCGGCCCGGTCCACCACACAGTCCAGTCCACTACTCCCCCGGGCCCCCACTGCACCCGGTGCACCTGCGCCCGCGAATGGCGACGCGACACGTGGCCCGGCAACCCGTGCACCACGCACGTCGCGCCGTGGACCGCGCACGTCGCGGCTGACCCGGGCCGTACGGCCACCTGCCCCGCCGTACGTCCACCTGCCCCGAACACCCACTCCACCGGTTGCGTGGACCGGGAGCACAACACCGGACCAACCACCTCACGCCACGTGTCCACCCGGTCTACCGTGCACCACCGGCCTGCACCGTGAACCCAGACCACAACACCGACCAGTGAGAACCTGCCACGTGTCCCCTCCTCGGGTGCACGACGGCCGCGTGGACCGCGCACCTGACCGCGCCCCCGCGCGCCTGCCCGCGCCCCTGTGCGCCTGCCCGCGGCCGCGCGCCGCCTGCCCGAGCGCCTTCCGCCGCCTTCCGCCGCTGCCCGCCGCCGCCGGCGATCGCCGGAAACACTGTTCCGGCGATGAACAGTAAAATTACTGTAGCAAGCTCCGAAAAATACATGTAAATAGCCCATCTTGACCGTTTTCGCGCGCTGATTCCAAATCCGGCGTCCATTTTGCCAAATTCCAATCCTATAAATTGCCGGAGGCTCCCGGAAAGGTATTTTTAATCCGAATTCCGCGCCGAGCCTAAATTTGATATCCACTCCTCGCGTAAACTGTTCTAAACATCCGATGGGGCCCCCCGATTACCTACGAGATCCATTTTAAGCCCTGAGTCCATCTCTTGTGTCCAAACTGGCGCGCGAACACCGCCAACATGCCACGTAGGCTTCCAGAAGCTGCTGGTCACACTGTAGAAGCCCTGCAAAGATCCGGGTCACCACATCCTCCCCCACTAGAAGAAAGTTTCGTCCTCGAAACTAAGGCAACTCCCAAGGAGTCCCAGAAACCAGGGGTCAATACTCAACACCGCTGTCTCCAGCTCCCAAGTCACCTATCACTCCCCGTGATTACTCCTCAGCAACAACAACAGCAACAACCAGTACGGCATAGCCCGATTGCGCAATTCCCTCACCTCACGAGTCGGAATTCGCAACGGCGTCCCTCGTACTCCAAACTCTCACAGACCCCAAAAGGAACGAGTCAAACACGGGCGAGGGGTCCAAAACATGACACTCCAGAGCTGAGACGCAGAAAAAACCTCAAAAACTCCAACAAAAGGCGGGGGGAAAAGGAACAAACAGCCTGAGTAACACGCTCTAAAATCACTCCCAAGAGCCAGCTCAACCAAAGCGACCCGAATCACATCCACACAAACACCTGCACAGAAAAGGGGCCCAAACAAGCAGGGGTTCACACTCGGTCGCCATCAACACTTAACCACCTAAGTGGATTGCTCAGTCGCAGCCTCTCATCAAAAGGGATCCTCAGGGACTCAACTTAAACCCTGCACACAAGGATGGCCCCACACAGCGCCAGCTAAGGAACCGCCAAACTCGACTCCCAAAAGCTCTTCCACTCCAGGTATCCGCCACCACAGTAGCTCAGTCAAGGTGATATTGGATGCTCAACAAAAATCCAATGGTAGCTCTTCAGCCCCTAAGGGAGGTATCACAAAAACTCACAAATCCATCTCCCACCACTGACTAGGTTAGAATCGGCGCTGGTACCAATCTCATCACCCGGTCATCAAGCTCTGCTGGCACTATCCAGTCCAAAAACTCCTCACCCCAACAATGACCGTCGATCTCGGCCAGTCTTAAATAGCATCCACTTTGGCCGAATTTCCACCGCCGCCCCTTCGGCTAGAAGAAGTAATCTAGGAAGATATGCTCTCGAAGCTAAAACTTGCACCACAACGACATGGCAAAAAGCTTCTTCCCCACAGATCTTGTCACACCAAATACAAATGCTGCACAAGCTCTAAACACTCAGGGAGGGGGTAAAACCAAAATATTCCTGGAGGATGCCGCTATCAAAACCGTTCAAGGCCAACTGAAACACAGAATTCCTCAATCTAGAGGCCACAGGGCATTAGTCAATCCATTGGCTTCACTGTACTCGTAATGCCCCTACTGTGTCCTGAACACCATCTAGACAATGCCCTCAGCTGAAATTCCAAATTGGCGCAGGCATCAAACAATAACTGCCGGAATATAGCTCCTTCAAAAGGTTCTAAATAATACCTGGACCTGCCAGGACTCCAATCCCAAAGGCTCTCACCGTCGTGTATCAACGACGTGGCACTAGGTCAAACAGACCCTCTATCCAACAGATCCCTGCACCGGTGCGATCAAATCTCCCAGCTCTTACCGATAATCCAAGTGGTGCTATTGAGGTTGGCGCGGTTTCCAGAACCACGTCAACCGCAATCAAAATCCCTAACAGGCGGCATAATCATCAACTCGAGTGGGCTCACACCCGGGATTTCGCAGCAATAGAAATATCCTTTGGTCCCGGCGCCACCATAAGCTCCTCTCACACAGTCGCTAAACCCTGTGTGCTCGAACAATCTCCCCATAACAAGCCTCCTTTGTCTGCCTCGCAAAAGTCACAATCAGCACCCTCTCTGCACTTAACCATCCAGTGGTGCCGTGCCAACCAATCCCAAGCACTGGGTCAAAACATCGAACAGCCACCCATATCAAGAGGTTTGCTGGTATAACTCAAGGTCACAACGACACTGAACAAAACCCACAAGCTTCCTTCACGTGCATAACACCGATGATGTTCTGTACCTCTAGTGCACGTGGTAAAACTCTGCCTTTAGTCCATGCCGGAAAGCGAGGTGCACTAACTCCGACTGCTGTGATGAAATCACACCTGCAACAACCCGATCCACTGCCGTGGCGCCCTCCAACCAGGCGGCACAAGCTCATCCACACGATGCAAGCGGTTGTCGCTTAGTCCATCAGAAAATATCCCATCAATCACAAGGGAGCACGACCTCTGTCTCGGCTCACGCTGAGGCAACAGATACGATCCTCCGCAGACAACAAAACCACGCTACCGTTGCGCTACTCTGATATAGACACTGATACAGCCATCGGGGTCCGCCCGATCCCCAACATCTCAGAAGTCCATCATTGCAACCGTCATAAGACAAAACACCACTAATCCATGCAATTCCCTATACACTTATCCTTTCTAAGCTCACCCCTCAATCCCATATGATACAATCAAAATAAGCAAGTTATAAATCACAAAGGGTAGAATTCCCTTGGGTAAGCTTTGCATTAACCATCCACAAGGATATCCACCACCCAGGAAAGCAAAACGAAAATGCCCCTGCCTGCCGATCTGTCCTCCATCACCTAGCGCCAAGCGCCTCCCCCGAGAACTCGCCTCTAGCGGCAGATCCCCATCCAAGGAACTGCAGTGTCCAGCTCCAAACACAATGCCTACTCCGACGAGGCATCCACAGTCCAAAACCCGAACATGAGGGACCGAAAAGAAACTAAAGAGTATCCTGGCGCAATCCACTCCCAATCTCACTTATCCTATGTGCCTCGAAACCTGGAGCACCAGTTCAACAACTGCACAAACTCTCTAGCACAAGGAGGCTCTCAATTGATCACTCCATCACCCCCAACCACGACTCTGCCTCCAAAGGCTCCAAGCTCAATCTTACGAGTCGGGGTGGTTCATCTGCCAAATCTGGCTCACTAAATCAAACATGCCCCACAGCTCCTCTGCTGTCAACCATCCACCCTACCTCAGTGCCTTGGCACTAAACATTGGCACGGAGGGGGCCACTCGCTCTATTGGCACTACAGAAATCCCTGCCAGCTGAGGGTACTACATCCAGGTGGTCTCAAAAGAAAGTACTGTCGGGCTGCCCACTGCTCTGACAACTGCATCACCACACAAGCTGCTCACTCTGCCGCTGATATGCCTCTGACAATCCTGTCATCTGGGTCCGGAGTTCTCTGACCTCAATCGGGTATCCGGCCCAAAACCAACCGCTCAAGCTCAACTGCCATGACAGGATGCACAAGGGTCCCAAACCCAGCGTAGGGGAGACACCGCTCGCCACGACGAAACCACAAATCAGCACACAACAAACGCTCGACCCAATCCAGCGAAAGTCTAGAGCATGTCACCCATTCCATAGCGTTATGTTGTCTGCAGCCAACATAACTACTTAGGAGAATAAACATGCCAATCACTCATCCCCGTCCCTTCGGGAGAAGGTTGTAAAACTCAATCAGGACTCCTCGCTACAATCACGACTCTCACGAAGTCATCCTAGGTGTCCAACCACAAGCCTAGGGTTTCTAAGTCCACCATGACCTACAACCTAGGCTCTGATACCACCTAATCTGTCACTCCCCGGGTCGGAACTGCGACCCGGGCTCGCCAACAGATCCGCCACCTATGCCAAACCCGCATAGGCGAAGCGTCCTACCTGCAAAAAGAGCTACAGCTAACAGATATCAGAGCTAAAAGATAAACTGCTGTAGAATAAAATCAACCACTGTACAACTGAAGATAAAACAACAAGGTCCATCTCCCAAAAATGATAATCATACATTAACCTCGAGTACAAAACTCATAGCTCAACAGGGAGATATCTCAAATAAAACATCAGTGTACAAGCTCTCAATACATCATATCCTCACTACAACAGTCTCTCAAAGAGGAAATAAAATACCAATCTACCGACTATACTGAAGATCTCCACAAAAGGGGGTACCGCTACTCTCCAAAGATGGGTCAGGATCTAGCTCGCTACACCCTCATCGCGAACAGCAACCGCAGAAACAGCAACCACAGAACGGCAACACCCGCAAGACTCTGCAAAACAAAGAGGAGAAAGGACAAAAGGGGGAAAACCCCACGGGCGTGAGAACTACGCAAATAAGGGAGTTCTCAGTGGGTATCGCCACTAGCCCGACGATCTGCCCACCAAGACTACTAGAGGCAACAGATAACCGATGCAGTAAAACTGAAAGAGAAGCTGGAAACACTCTACAGCTACCATGCCTCTATCCAAATGCTCAAATGGGGGAAACTCTGATGAAGATATGCAACACTCGCACAGGAGGTGCTCAACTGACCCAATCGAGCTGACTGCCACATCGGGTCCAGTCAACCTGCGCCCACACTACAACCACCTCCCGCTGACGGGCAGGAATTACGTAGGGCGTCCAAACGGACTAACTCGCTATTGAGTAGTGGCTCATGCAGGCTATAGTCATAATCCATGCTCTCTCTCTCAGAACGAGATAGACTCAAGATGCTCAACCTCTCACACAATGGTCAAAGAACTCACAACGACCACGGGACCACCGTCAAACCCCGACGGGTTCCCAACAATACTAGCACTTGGTCTAAACACAGATACTAGACTCCACTCGGTCCCCCAGGCACGAGTGTACAAAAGTATCTGCCTGAATAAACCCAATCGATAGACCAGTAATCACTATACTGCCTGCTCTGCTGTCGAACTCAAGAACCCTGCCTGGTGCCCGGCGCTCACACCGTGGAAAGCCTACTCCGGAGTGGCACTCGAGGGGAGCGACCCACACGAGTAAAGTATCACTGTATCAAGCATCACTGTATCGAGTATCTCTGTAACCACTGTCTCATAATAGCAGGACTGGATCAAGACTATGATCAAAGTGGGAAACTCCGTCCACTAACAAAACCCCGATCTGATGCAATAGTACTCAAAAAGTGGGAAACACCATCCACTAGAACAGATCTGATACCCAATCTGATGCAATAGTCAACATCCGGTCAACCGCCCAAAGTCCGCGGTCACCGCAATAACCCACAACCCACAATTGGGTAAATTAATCAAGATCCGGTCAACCGCCTACTGTCCGCGGTTGCCGCAATAACCCACAACCCACAATTGGGTAAATTAATCAAGATCCGGTCAACCGCCTACTGTCCGCGGTTGCCGCAATAACCCACAATCCATCATCAAGCACACCCTGTCTCTGACCCTAAGGTCCCAGCTACACTATCCCAAACCTCTGCTCGAACCCGAGCAACATGACTCAAAAGTCTAAATAAAAGGAGAAAGAAAGCAATCATGGTTTCTCCTAAGTCAAATTCCAATATGTAGTGCAGCAGTAAAAGATGGCCTAACTATATGTCCATACACATATGTCCATACAAGCATGCATTTGTCCTCAAGAAGAATAAAGAAAATAAACCTCATGCCAAAATTATCAATGACCATACCTGTCCATAATTCTCAATCCATAATGGCTCCTCAGAGTAGAACCTGCACATAACTACATAATCCTATCCCAATGCATAAACCATCCTCATAAAAGGTTATGTGCTAATATGGCATGATAATTAATCATATAGGGTATCCTTGCCTTAGATAAGCTTCCACTAATCATCAACATGACTATTTGATTAATACCATTGTCATACTGTGAATAATTCACTTGCAATTTCCATAAAATCCTCATTGTTAAACTTACCGATCAATCCCAGCTATTGTACCATTCACCTGCATGCAATGCTAACATATGAAAATTTAGAGAACCGTCCACCGGTTCCGGGAATAAGGCACCCACCTGAAAAGCTGACTGTCCAAAGCCCACAGCTGAAAACACCAAAAACTCTAATCCCTTGCTCCAATAAGTTCAGCACACCCGTAACACTCCGGCACAATACAAAGTCCACTAATTACACTAGGCTCCCAAATATAGCACTTAAAACCACATACAACCTCGAATTCTGAACTGTTAAATTATCACCTGCAGATAGTGCCCAGAAAATTCCAATAAAAATATCACAGCAATCCTTGCGTCGATAGCTTCGAAACGGTACCTTGCACGCCCAAATCGGAGTTCGGTAAGTCAAGATAAAAATTCGGCAAGGGGGTACACTCATACAAAAATCTGTATTAAAACTGTACACTGTTCACTGAGAAAACAGTAATTTTCACCTCTGATGAAATCTCAGAAAAATCCAAGAAAAATACGAGCGCGTTCCTTGCGATCTGTAGATGAAAAAGTTGTATAAGCTCGTTTCCGGCTGACGCTTGTGCGCAAAGATATGGCCAAAACACCTCGATGCTGTCCCACAAAGCCAAACAGAAAATGGGTCACAGTGTTGCCTCGGGATCCGTGCCAAAAACTCGCAACAGGAAAGCGCGATCAATACGAAAAATGAAGACCTACCTCTTAGGAGTCTGTCGGCGCAAGAATCACAGCAAATGATCTCGGGGTAGCCCAGGGGAGCTAAAACACTGTCGCTGCGCCGAAGAAGAACCCAGGAAAGCAACGTCGCGCCGCGCCGTAAAATCCAGAACCTCGGGATGCGTGCTCCTAAAATCGTAGAACTTGGCAGGAAGATCAAGAATTAAGAGTTGAACAAGTCTTCTTCAAGGTGCTCGGGCAGATGGTGCGTGGGCTGAGAGAAAAGAGCCAAAGAAGAGGGCTCGGGCTGCCTATTTATAGGCTGAGGAAACAATTGGAAAAATTCCCATTGTGTCCCAAATTCGGGCGCCCGAAACTTTCGGGCGCGCACAGTGCGGCCCGGCCCACAACTTTCGGGCGCGCACAGTGCGGCCCGGTCCACCACACAGTCCAGTCCACTACTCCCCGGGCCCCACTGCACCCGGTGCACCTGCGCCCGCGAATGGCGACGCGACACGTGGCCCGGCAACCCGTGCACCACGCACGTCGCGCCGTGGACCGCGCACGTCGCGGCTGACCCGGGCCGTACGGCCACCTGCCCCGCCGTACGGCCACCTGCCCCGAACACCCACTCCACCGGTTGCGTGGACCGGGAGCACAACACCGGACCAACCACCTCACGCCACGTGTCCACCCGGTCTACCGTGCACCACCGGCCTGCACCGTGAACCCAGACCACAACACCGACCAGTGAGAACCTGCCACGTGTCCCCTCCTCGGGTGCACGACGGCCGCGTGGACCGCGCACCTGACCGCGCCCCCCACGCGCCTGCCCGCGCCCCTGTGCGCCTGCCCGCGGCCGCGCGCCGCCTGCCGAGCGCCTTCCGCCGCCTTCCGCCGCTGCCCGCCGCCGCCGGCGATCGCCGGAAACACTGTTCCGGCGATGAACAGTAAAATTACTGTTGCAAGCTCCGAAAAAATACATGTAAATAGCCCATCTTGACCGTTTTCGCGCGCTGATTCCAAATCCGGCGTCCATTTTGCCAAATTCCAATCCTATAAATTGCCGGAGGCTCCCGGAAAGGTATTTTTAATCCGAATTCCGCGCCGAGCCTAAATTTGATATCCACTCCTCGCGTAAACTGTTCTAAACATCCGATGGGGTCCCCCGATTACCTACGAGATCCATTTTAAGCCCCGAGTCCATCTCTTGTGTCCAAACTGGCGCGCGAACACCGCCGACATGCCACGTAGGCTTCCAGAAGCTGCTGGTCACACTGTAGAAGCCCTGCAAAGATCCGGGTCACCACAACTACCCATCAGTAAACTCTTAAGGGGGATTCGGGTCCTCACATCCTCTCCCACTAAAAGAAAGTTTCGTCCTCGAAACTAACACGGCTCAAAAAGGGAGTCCCAAAGCCAAGGGTAAGTATCCATCAACACCGTCTCCAGCTCCCCAGTCGCTACCCATACTCCGCGAAGCGAGTCCACACGAGCAATGAGTCCAAATCTACACGAAGCACGCCAACACACCAACAAGAAGGGTAAAGCTCCCACCAGCAGGAAAGTCGTCAACCCCATCTCTCAATTTTGAAAACAGCTGAAATTAGCGAAAAGTCCAAAATTTTGAAAGGTCAGTGCCTTCGCCCCAATCAAACAAGAACAGGTTCGGGCACTGTCTCCATTTCTGGAGCGGCCTTTCAAGTTTTCGTCCCATTCGTAAATTTCAGCACAAAGACGAGAAAAAGGGAGAGAAGTGTTGATGTCGTTCCTGCTGTGGCTACAAAAACGAAAGCTACAAATTAACCGAGACCCCTAAGGACACAACCTCTAGTCCTAAACATCACATCTGCCCCCAAGGTGGCGTCTGTCTAATGCCGCTGAAGCCAATGCTGCGGGAAGGATACTTTGGCAACCCGAGAAAATGAACTCCTCCTATCCAACTCGCGGAAGGGTAACTGCACTCATTCGACAATCAGTCGTAGCATGGTACCGCACCAACCGGTCCAACCGTGTGCTCAATCAAGGTCTTGGAGCTGTCCCTGAACCGTCACACCTGCCGGTATAATCCCAAGTCTCAACTGTACTAGACACGATCCACAAGACTCCCCCACATGCACAACGCCAATAGGAACCTGTACCTCTAGTGCACGTGGTAACAACTCTACCTCTAGTCTATGCAGGAAAGCAAAATACTCGACTCAGACTGCTGTAATGAAATCGTGCCGTCGATCTGTTCTCCATCCTCTGGCCTCTAACCGTCACTCTCGGGAAAAGAAAGCTTCAAGAAGAATGCTGCAGAACTCCGCCCAAGTAAGCAGCTAGCCCCGGGCGGACCGATAGTCGCACTCGGCCACCAAGCCTCGGCAATGTGCTCCCTCAAGTTTGTCGTCAAAAGAACCTGAAATCACTCCTCAATAAAAAATGTCTCAAGAGTCGCTCCATCACTGTGATCCAAGACTCTGCCTCCAACGGCTCCAAGCTCAATCCTGCAAATCCGGGTGGATCAGACTCCCGGGACTGGCTCCATCGATCAATGATGTCCCAAAGCTCATCTACTATCCGCTATCCACCCTGCCTCGGTGCTCGGCACTACTCGTCGGCACGGAGAGGGCTGCTCGCTCAATCGGTGCCACTGGTACAACTGGAGATGCCACTGCATTAAAAGAATGTGCTGGAGGACATCCGGCGGTGCTACAACTAGCTGTGCTCTCTGCTCCACAGGCACATTAAAACGTTCCATGGCTCCTCCTGGCGCCGGACAACCTCCGACATCTATGCCAAAAGGCCCGTGACTCTCGGTCTCGCTCTGCGCTGATAGCTCGCCTCCCGCTGCTCAAGTTCCTGATCTGATGCATGAGTGTCCTCTTCACGCACGACGTCCTCAGTGGCACGAAGTCCACTGCACAATAACAAACATCAGGACACAACAACCATTCGACCCAATCCAGCGAGAGTCTAAGACATGTCATCCTTCCATAGCATTATGTTGTCTGCAGCCAAAATAATCGCTTAGGAGAATAAACATGCCAATCACTCATCCCGTCTCTTGGGAGAGTATACAAACTCAATCAGGACTCTCGCTAAAGTCACGACTCTCAAGTAGTCCTCTATGATTCCAACCACAAGCCTAGTATTTCTAAGTCCACACCATGACCTACAACCAGGCTGTGATACCACTCTAATCTATCACCACGCCCCGCGTCGAAACTGCGACCCGTGATTCGGCCAACATATCCGCCACCCCATACGGGAAGCCCCGTATAGACGAAGCAGACGAACCACAAATAAAGATACTACACTAACAAATATCAGAGTGAAAAGTAAACTGTTGAAATGAAATATACAACTCAAATCCTCACTATACATAAGTCTCTCAACGTAAATAAAAGTACAAATCTGAACCTCACTACAAAGGTCTCGGTCTCAAATAAAAGGGGTACATCTACTCGGTCAGGAAGACGACTAGTAGGGATCTATCTCGCGACTCCCCTCACCTCGTCAGCAGATCAACAACTGCGTAACAGCAGGAACAGGAGTAGGAGGTCCCGGGGGAAAAAGACACCGCGACGGGTATGAGAACTACATCCACAGTAGTTCTCAGTGGGTGCCGCCAACAAGCCCGACGGTCTGGCCCACTAAGGGCTACTAGAGGCAGAAAGTAATAATGTAACTGAAAGAAAGGCTGGGAAAGAATAGCTCTATAGCTCATGCCTCTACCTAGATGCTCAAAAAGTGGAACAGATGAAAACATGGTGCATCTACTATCCCTCAACTCAGATCACCCAATCTACCTG
>JAQNDB010003374.1:0-29750 GCA_029204045.2 Tillandsia leiboldiana | reverse complement strand
CCAATCCCCACTTTGGGATGAGCCTTTTCTATATATGCACGGCTAGCTTGGCAACATACATCAGAGTATAATCTATACTACACTATTAACTTATTACAAATTAAACTCTCATATAAATTACAACTCTTTTACCAAAATTTTTCAACTTAACAATTTAAATAATTGCACGGCTGTCCAGGGTCAATCACCTATCTCGATACCTCACCAAATCCGTCCCAACATCTCAGCACCCGCTCGACCTGAAAAAACAGTCACCGAGGGGTGAGACACACCGGAGTGTATCCCAGTGGGCACGAGCCGAGAAATAGCAGATCGTACCTACTGGTATACAATACTAGAGGATAGTAATAGATCATGGGTTAGGGTAAAGCAGATATATAACTGTGTGCTGTAATTAAATCGACTTAGAAAATCTTGAAGCAAGCATAGGCTGACATATATAACAGGAATAGGAATCAGAAAAAAATCATCTTAGGTAAGCATTTATGAAGTAAATGAAAAACCAACAGGAATAGGTAAAATCTTGATAGGAATAATGAACCAAGCATGCTGAATAATTGTATAGGCAGATAACAAACAAATGATTATCTTTCAAAGTGAAATCAGGAACCATAAAATAAGACGAAAGCAGACTACAAGCAACTTATGCATCAAATAAGTGATATGTCAAATTACCCAATTACCAGTCACCATATTGGTTCCACAAAACCTCAGGCGAATTTGCCCACCTGGCCACAAGCCACCTTATTGGTTCCACAAAACCTCAGGCGAATTACCCCCCCACAAGGGGTCACGAGTTGCTACTGCTATACAACCACTTTACGGTAAAGAACATCTACACGGGTCATGACTCCGCTGATGTTCGTGAAGTACAACGGTGCGGGCGATCAAATGCAAATGCTCAAACTCACGGTCCACTGACGGGTAATCGGCAACAAGCCGGGAAATCCCCACTGGGATGCAATAGCAAAATCAACTGAATCTCAACTCATATGCAAGATCAAAGGCAATTCTCAACTCAACATAAGATCAACAGCAAATCTCAACTCAATCAGGCAGACCAACCAAACATACAAAACTGAACACATATTTTTTGAGAAAACTATTTTGAAAAGTCCAAACCTCGAAGAGCGTTGCCCTCGTCCTATCAAACAAGAACAGACTCAGGCGACACTACGAAGCATGGGTTTCCAAACCTCGCAGAGCAATTGCCTTTGTCCTATCAAACAAGAACAGACTCCGGCGACCCTACGAAGCTCGGTAAAACATTGGTTGATTAAAATTATGTGTTCAGCAGTGTAATATTTGATCATCAGGAAGCAAGCTCAACATCTATTAACCAACGAATGCAATGCGGAATATAATCAACAGTCACTATGAAATAGAACCAAGTTTAGCAACTACAGACCAAATCATACTGTCCAAACACATGCAGTTTTAAGAAAAATCATTAAAACAGGTTTTGGGTTCAAACCTCGCAGAGCAGTGCCCTTGTCCTATCAAACAAGAACAGACGCAGGCGACCCTGCGAAGCTTGGGTAAAAACGTTATTTAATAAAATATACATGTGTTCAGCAGTACAAGCTCAGCGACAAAGATCACCAGGCACAAGTATGTCCAATCAGGCATGGCAAAAATCCAGATAACCATAGGAGCAACTGGGAAACGGCTAAAGATCATGCAGGGCAATCAACAAAGACAGAGACTATAGATCAAGCATAATTGATCGAAAGGAATGGCAGGCTCAAACATTAATAGATCAATATGATAATCAAGCATAGAAGTGCAACTAATAGCCAATCAGTCAAAGCAATAAATATCACAATCAAAGGCAGACAGGCTCAAATATAACCTAGATTAACAAGAACAGGAGTCCAACCAATACCGTACACCGAGGGCCGAAATGATAAAGCCCGGACCGAAGATAACCCACCTGTCAATGCGCAGGCGAACTCTCGACTCCAACTGGACGCTCGAAAACTCTGCCAACCTGAATCAAGACTATGATCAGGGAACAACTCAAACACACCTATCCCGACATTATTTTTAGCGCCATTTGAGCGCTGTTTTCGCTCGTTCTTTCAACTGGAAATTTATTTTGACGAACCGTCACTTCCAGCAGGTGACATTTGTCTTGCTGAACACCGTGCTCACCAATTTGTGGCAGCACGGAACCCGAGGCAAACTTCGGGCCATAAAATTCCATCCTAACATAGCCAAAATGCATTTTTGTTTCTCCGGCTCTTCAAACCCAAAATCTAACGCGAGCATCGCGTCCAGTGACCCCAAATTAGCCAGGGAACACTGTCGCGGCTTCGCTAATAGCCCGGAACTTAGTTTTGTTCCAACATTACTCTAAAAGGTTGATTTCTCTATATCTTTTAATCCGATCGTCGAACAGACAAACTTTGTATATGAAAGTGTCTCTGGACAGTGCCCTCACCCTAGGGCTCACCCTAGTTCCAGCCCAAAATCGACGGATCAACCAGATCCGAGTTCCTTGCTCTCTAACAGTTTGACAAAGCCCCACAACACATCCACTCAGAATCAATTCGATCTGAAATGAGCACTGAGCTCAGGGGATCATTGGGAGCAAGTTTGGTATTTACAGTTTTGCCAAATTCCAAGTAAAAACTCTTTGAAGCATATTATCAAACACAATGTGGGCATAATATATAACACTAGTTATAATACTTGCCCGAGCCTAAACTCAGTAAAAGGGAAAATCTTAAGGATTCAGGATAGAGGGGAAGCATGCCAGCAAGTTTAGTAAGTTACCTGCGTGTCCCACCGGCGGCCGGAGAGGGTGCTCGGTAGCTTTAAATGGTGAAACTTACAAGGATGGACCAACTCCTTTTCCAGTGGCATTTTGACCAAACCAAGATGATGGAGCTTCTCTAGAGGTTGCCAAGGACCAACCTGGGTCATCCGCCGGCGGCGCGGTGCGGCGGTGAGCGCCGGCGACGGAGCTCGGCCCATGCAACCAAGGTGAAACCCAAGGATGAGAAAATCCACGTTGGATCTTACATGCAAGTGTTTTAAAAGCTTCCACAAGGTCTTGAGGTCTTACCTGAGCAGTCCACCCGCTTGACGGAGCTCCGGCGATCGCCGGAGACCATCTTCTCCAAGCTCTAAGTGAATCCGGCCACCTCTAATGGCGGATTCCGGCCGGCGACCCCCGGCCAGCGCAATATGGACCAACTTGCTCCTCTTGGTCCCCCAGTGCTTGCTGGGTGGTTGGCCGGCGGCCTGGGTGCACGTCGGCGCCGGGCGGAGGAGATCGGCCGAAGAAGCTTAAAGCCCGGTTCTAGGGCAAGCTCGGGAGGCGGGGATCCTTAGCCGATCAACTCCAGACTTCATGGAGAGCTCACAGTCGTCAAGAAGAAGAGGTTCAACGGTCCTGATCTTCATCTCGACGGTTGGATGAAGCCCGCGGTGAATCTCGGCCGATTATTGTTTTCCGGCAACAAGAGGCTCCCGCCGGCAACCAGAACGTCGGGGGCGGCTCGGGCTTCACAGGGAGGATCGTCTCAATGTCAGGAATCCACTAGTCCTAACCCCGGACCAGAATAATAAAGTTTTTCCAAGAATACTTACATTGCCGGAGTTATCAAAGAAGAGGAGAGTTCCGCGGCGGCGCGCGGCGGCGCCCGGCGTCGGGAAACCCGGAGTTCGGTCGCGGCCACCCGGAGGACTCCCCAGTTGGAGTTTGGTCCAACCCAAACCTCCCAAAAAAAACACCCCCATAATCCAACCCGAGAGCACCAACATCTCTTCTTTGTTTTCTCGGGTTGCTCCGGCGACGGTACGGCGGAGCTCGGTACGCCAGGTGGAGGAGAGGGAGAGGAGGCGTCGGTTCGCCAACAGACAAGGTGGGGTGGCCTCGGGTGTGAGGGGACTCCAAGAGACCCCCATATGCATGTATTTAAATGCATATTGCACAATATGCCAACAAGTCCTCTTCAACTCGGAATTTGAACCTAGGTCCGATACAAAAAGTGTTCATTTTACACTTAAGTCCCTGCCCAGAGAGTGGCACAATTTCCGAGGCAGAAATTATTGGGTTTTTCCGCAAAATAGCCTATTTTTCGCTGTATTTCACGCATTTCGAGAAGTTCCGGTCATCAGAACGAAAAACGGATTTCGCCATCGCGTCCGGCACGTCGAAAACTTCAAGACAGCGATTTTTGTTTTTCGACGCGACGTCCAGATAAAATTTCGTTCCATAAAAACTGTCCCGTTTTACAGTTTTCACGCTTTTCGAAATTTCAGAGTCGTCAAACACAATTTTCGACTGCGCCATTGCGTTCAGAACGTCGAAAATAGCTGGAATTGACTACCCGAATCACTATATTAGGGGTCCAGATAGTAGATTGGCCAACGTTGATCAATGGACAATTAAAATTCCAAGTTACTGTTCATCTACAGTAAGTGACTTAAGTCACTGTGCGCATAGGGCACTGTTCCATTGGTCGCAGTTATTTACCCTCTTCTTCTTTGAATTCTGGAAGATCCGACCGTCAGATCGAAAAGTGCTGAATATGAAACTTGCTCAGTTCGACAAGACGATCGCAACGGTCAACTCGGATTTCCAAGATCATGTCCAGATTGGAAATTGGTCTTTTTGCCTCGTAATTCGTGCAACTTGCACCCCGGTAATTGATCAAATAGATCAAATTAGATCTTTAGAATCTAACTTCGGGTAAAAATTCAACTTTTATTTTATTTATTAAAAATAAAATATTCCGGATTACTACATCACTCCCACCTTACAAGAAGTTTCGTCCCCGAAACTTAATACGACTAAAACTCTGGTAAGTCTCTAATAGGTTCAAGGTAGTTACCACTAATCACCAGATTTCAACAACTCCAAGGCTGCTATTTTAGACCCAATCTGATCTACCCCATCACAGGGCAAAGTATTTCCTCAGTTCTTTCGAAAGTACGTTGTCTGCAGCCAACGTGCTCACCAAAAGAAAAGTGAAATACCATAGATCTGTCACCAACAACTAGTTGGGGACACAACTGCATCTGAAGGTACATCACATACCTCCCTTCACAGGCTCTATGCCAATAACCTGGCCTCGACTAGTCTTGCACTAACAACAATCTCGAATGTGAACACGGAACGCATCTAAGTTCCAAACTTACTGTACCCAAAACCCAGCGCTCTCACGTGACACGAGTCATCCTAGGGTTCGTTCCTAGCCAAACCTAGACATCTGCGTTTCCTATTGCTCTGATACCATCTAATCTGTCACGCCCCGAGTTCAAAAACCAGCGTATAATAAATTTTTTTTTTAAATCAGAGTTGGAAAACCAGCCAGGGCAATGACAGACCGCCACATATATAGAAGAGTCCCAATCCCCCCTTTGGGATTGAGCCTTTTCTATATATGCACGGCTAGCTTGGCAACATACATCAGAGTATAATCTATACTACAACTATTAACTTATTACAAATTAAACTCTCATATAAATTACAACTCTTTTACCAAAATTTTTCAACTTAACAATTTAACTAATTGCACGGCTGTCCAGGGTCAATCACCTATCTCGATACCTCACCAAATCCGTCCCAACATCTCAGCACCCGCTCGACCTGAAAACAGTCACCCGAGGGTGTGAGACACACCGGAGTGTATCCCAGTGGGCACGACGAGCCGAGAAATAGCAGATCGTACCTACTGGTATACAATACTAGAGGATAGTAATAGATCATGGGTTAGGGTAAAGCAGATATATAACTGGTGCTGTAATTAAATCGACTTAGAAAATCTTGAAGCAAGCATAGGCTGACATATATAACAGGAATAGGAATCAGGAAAAAATCATCTTAGGTAAGCATTTATGAAGTAAATGAAAAACCAACAGGAATAGGTAAAATCTTGACAGGAATATAATGAACCAAGCATGCTGAATAATTGTATAGGCAGATAACAAACAAATGATTATCTTTCAAAGTGAAATCAGGAACCATAAAATAAGACGAAAGCAGACTACAAGCAACTTATGCATCAAATAAGTGATATGTCAAATTACCCAATTACCAGTCACCATATTGGTTCCACAAAACCTCAGGCGAATTTGCCCACCTGGCACCACAAGCCACCATATTGGTTCCACAAAACCTCAGGCGAATTACCCCCCCACAAGGGGTCACGGGTTGCTACTGCTAACCACTTTACCGGTAAAGAACATCTACACGGGTCATGACTCCGCTGATGTTCGTGAAGTACAACGGTGCGGGCGATCAAATGCAAATGCTCAAACTCACGGTCCACTGACCGGGTAATCGGCAACAAGCCGGGAAATCCCCACTGGGATGCAATAGCAAAATCAACTGAATCTCAACTCATATGCAAGATCAAAGGCAATTCTCAACTCAACATAAGATCAACAGCAAATCTCAACTCAATCAGGCAGACCAACCAAACATACAAAACTGAACACATATTTTTTGAGAAAACTATTTTGAAAAGTCCAAACCTCGAAGAGCGTTGCCCTCGTCCTATCAAACAAGAACAGACTCAGGCGACACTACGAAGCTTGGGTTTCCAAACCTCGCAGAGCAATTGCCTTTGTCCTATCAAACAAGAACAGACTCCGGCGACCCTACGAAGCTCGGTAAAACATTGGTTGATTAAAATTATGTGTTCAGCAGTGTAATATTTGATCATCAGGAAGCAAGCTCAACATCTATTAACCAACGAATGCAATGCGGAATATAATCAACAGTCACTATGAAATAGAACCAGGTTTAGCAACTACAGACCAAATCATACTGTCCAAACACATGCAGTTTTAAGAAAAATCATTAAAACAGGTTTTGGGTTCAAACCTCGCAGAGCAGTGCCCTTGTCCTATCAAACAAGAACAGACGCAGGCGACCCTGCGAAGCTTGGGTAAAAACGTTATTTAAATAAAATATACATGTGTTCAGCAGTACAAGCTCAGCGACAAAGATCACCAGGCACAAGTATGTCCAATCAGGCATGGCAAAAATCCAGATAACCATAGGAGCAACTGGGAAACGGCTAAAGATCATGCAGGGCAATCAACAAAGACAGAGACTATAGATCAAGCATAATTGATCGAAAGGAATGGCAGGCTCAAACATTAATAGATCAATATAATAATCAAGCATAGAAGTGCAACTAATAGCTATCAGTCAAAGCAATAAATATCACAATCAAAGGCAGACAGGCTCAAATATAACCTAGATTAACAAGAACAGGAGTCCAACCAATACCGTACACCGAGGGCCGAAATGATAAAGCCCGGACCGAAGATAACCCACCTGTCAATGCGCAGGCGAACTCTCGACTCCAACTGGACGCTCGAAAACTCTGCCAACCTGAATCAAGACTATGATCAGGGAACAACTCAAACACACCTATCCCGACATTATTTTTAGCGTCATTTGAGCGCTGTTTTCGCTCGTTCTTTCAACTGGAAATTTATTTTGACGAACCGTCACTTCCAGCAGGTGACATTTGTCTTGCTGAACACCGTGCTCACCAATTTGTGGCAGCACGGAACACGAGGCAAACTTCGGGCCATAAAATTCCATCCTAACCATAGCCAAAATGCATTTTTGTTTCTTCCGGCTCTTCAAAACCCAAAATCTAACGCGAGCATCGCGTCCAGTGACCCCAAATTAGCCTAGGGAACACTGTCGCGGCTAGTCGCTAATAGCCCGGAACTTAGTTTTGTTCCAACATTACTCTAAAAGGTTATTGCTCTATATCTTTTAATCCGATCGTCGAACAGACGAACTTTGTATATGAAAGTGTCCTCTGGACAGTGCCCTCACCCTAGGGCTCACCCTAGTTCTAGCCCAAAATCGACGGATCAAACCAGATCCGAGTTCCTTGCTCTCTAACAGTTGGACAAAGCCCCACAAACACATCCACTCAGAATCAATTCGATCTGAAATGAGCACTGAGCTCAGGGGATCATTGGGAGCAAGTTTGGTATTTACAGTTTTGCCAAATTCCAAGTAAAAACTCTTTGAAGCATATTATCAAACACAATGTGGGCATAATATATAACACTAGTTATAATACTTGCCCGAGCCTAAACTCAGTAAAAAGGGAAAATCTTAAGGCTTCAGGATAGAGGGGAAGCATGCCAGCAAGTTTAGTAAGTTACCTGGGTGTCCCACCGGCGGCCGGAGTCGACGGCGGCGGCCGGAGAGGGTGGCTCGGTAGCTTTAAATGGTGAAAACTTACAAGGATGGACCAACTCCTTTTCCAGTGGCATTTTGACCAAACCAAGATGATGGAGCTTCTCTAGAGTTGCCAAGGACCAACCTGGTCCATCCGCCGGCGGCGCGGTGCGGCGGTAAGCGCCGGCGATGGAGCTCGGCCCATGCAACCAAGGTGAAACCCAAGGATGAGAAAATCCACGTTGGATCGTACATGCAAGTGTTTTAAAAAGCTTCCACAAGGTCTTGAGGTCTTACCTGAGCAGTCCACCCGCTTGACGGAGCTCCGGCGATCGCCGGAGACCATCTTCTCCAAGCTCTAAGTGAATCCGGCCACCTCTAATGGCGGATTCCGGCCGGCGACCCCCTGGCCAGCGCAATATGGACCAACTTTGCTCCTCTTGGTCCCCCAGTGCTTGCTGGGTGGTTGGCCGGCGGCCTGGGTGCACGTCGGCGCCGGGCGGAGGAGATCGGCCGAAGAAGCTTAAAAGGCCCGGTTCTAGGGCAGCTCGGGAGGCGGGGATCCTTAGCCGATCAACTCCAGACTTCATGGAGAGCTCACAGTCGTCAAGAAGAAGAGGTTCAACGGTCCTGCTCTTCTCTCGACGGTTGGATGAAGCCCGCGGGTGAATCTCGCCGATTATTGTTTTCCGGCAACAAGAGCTCCCGCCGGCAACCCAGAACGTCGGGGGCGGCTCGGGCTTCACAGGGAGGATCGTCTCAATGCCAGGAATCCATAGTCCTAACCCCGGACCAGAATAATAAAGTTTTTTCCAAGAATACTTACATTGCCGGAGTTATCAAAGAAGAGGAGAGTTCCGCGGCGGCGCGCGGCGGCGCCCGGCGTCGGGAAACCCGGAGTTCGGTCGCGGCCACCCGGAGGACTCCCAGTTGGAGTTTGGTCAACCCAAACCTCCCAAAAAAACCCCCCATAATCCAACCCGAGAGCACCACATCTCTTCTTTGTTTTCTCGGGTTGCTCCGGCGACGGTACGGCGGAGCTCGGTACGCCAAGGTGAGGAGAGGGAGAGGAGGCGTCGGTTCGCCAACAGACAAGGTGGGGTGGCCTCGGGTGTGAGGGGACTCCAAGAGACCCCCATATGCATGTATTGAAATGCATATTGCACAATATGCCAACAAGTCCTCTTCAACTCGGAATTTGAACCTAGGTCCGATACAAAAAGTGTTCATTTTACACTTAAGTCCCTGCCCAGAGAGTGGCACAATTTCCGAGGCAGAAATTATTGGGTTTTTTTTCCGTAAAATACCCTATTTTCGTTGTATTTCACGTAATTCGAGGAGTTCCCGGTCATCAGAACGAAAAAACGGATTTCGCCATCGCGTCCGGCACGTCGAAAACTTCAAGACAGCGATTTTTGTTTTTCGATGCGACGTCCAGATAAAATTTCGTTCCATAAAAACTGTCCCGTTTTACAGTTTTCACGCTTTTCGAAATTTCAGAGTCGTCAAACACAATTTTGACTGCGCCATTGCGTTCAGAACGTCGAAAATAGCTGGAATTGACTACCCGAATCACTATATTAGGGGTCCAGATAGTAGATTGGCCAACGTTGATCAATGGACAATTAAAATTCCAAGTTACTGTTTATCTACAGTAAGTGACTTAAGTCACTGTGCGCATAGGGCACTGTTCCATTGGTCGCAGTTATTTACCCTCTTCTTCTTTGAATTCTGGAAGATCCGACCGCCAGATCGAAAAGTGCTGAATATGAAACTTGCTCAGTTCGACAAGACGATCGTAACGGTCAACTCGGATTTCCAAGATCATGTCCGGATTGGAATTTGGTCTTTTTGCCTCGTAATTCGTGCACTTGCACCCCGGTAATTGATCAAATAGATCAAATTAGATCTTTAGGAATCTAACTTCGGGTAAAAATTCAACTTTTATTTTATTTATTAAAAATAAAATATTCCGGATTACTACACGGGGGAGCGACCCCAACGAGCTCAAATGTCACATCAGTCTCAACTGTCTCAATAAACGGCATATGCAGGCTATGGTCCAACGATCAAACAGATCGGCAACTCAATGCTCAGAAGTACAACTCAGTCGGAAAAGACTCCTCGACTCAAACAAGAACAGCCCAAATCCTCACATGATCCGTCGGAGAACCCTCAACGACTCAATCTGATAATGCACAACTCATGGCTAAGTCGGGAAACCTTCACAACTCGATCTGCCAGAACCCCATCTCTCAAGCTAAGTCGGAGGTCCACCTCAACGACTAAATCGGAAAAACACAATCTAGAGCAATCACCTAATCCCCACAAGGAAGCTCATCTCACATGACACTAGAGCTCAACACACATGCTCTAAAAATCCACTCGGCCCCCCGGCACGAGTACACAAGCATCCTGAACCTATGCCATACCTTGGGCAACTCATAATTTAAAAACCATCTTTGAAAACATTGATTTTCCTTAAAATGGGTTTCTCGATTTTTAAAACGGTTCAGGTGCAATCAAGATGCAAACAAAGTATGAAACCTAGTGTCATATGATATCAGGGGTCTACTAAAAATAATCCGGGGTTCCATAAATTTTCGGAAAATTCCAGGCAACTATCAGATATAAAAAACAGCGAAAATGCCTAATAAACATGATCAGTTGCGTTCAATAGCATTAAAGGGCATTACATAAATTTTGGAGAAATTCCAACCCACCTGAAACGCTTTCCGCAGGCAATTGCCGAAGTTGGGTGAAGTGCCGGATCCTCGAACGGATGAAACTCCGCAAAACGCGCCACGCGCGGCGCACCACTGTCAGCGTGCCCGGAAAAATCCCGGTAGCTCACAAAAATCTTCGAGTCCTCACAAAAATTCAGCATTATCTATCTGCCCACATCAAGTCCACCTCAACTTAAAAAGCTTAAACATAAAACATAGGTTCCAATACAACCTCCCTAATCCACAGCACCCTTAACACAATTCATCAGCACTTTCACAAAGGACAAAATCACATAACTCCATTGCAACCCACAGGTTCACTTAATACTTACATCACACTCTCCCCGCAAAATTGCAAGTTCAAACTCTCAAGTTCCCATCATAACTAAACTAATGTGTATTTAATTACAAGTGCTCACATACAGAAACTACTCCAACTCACTGCTCAAATACACTTCACCAGGCTCCAAATACACCCTTTCACACTTGTACTAATTCACCACAAACATCAACATGAAGCAACATCCCACATCCAGTTCACCACAATTTAAATAGCTTACACTTAAAAATACATGTTCTCATAACCACTTACATAAATCCTCAGTATCAACTCTGCTCAAACACAACACACTTCAAAATCTCACAATACTCTAAAAGCTCTCAGCACAAGATAATTACAAGCTCACACTCAATAAATTAAGTAAAAAAAAAACCACCCAACCACACCACCAGCTCCACAAGCACAAACTAGTTTCATCATCAATCCAACAGCCATACCACACAAGGCTTCTCTCTCTCAGTTCCGATGCCTCGAGCAAACTGCAATCACATCCCGACCGCGCACTTGATCCGAGTTCCGCACGGCACCATGCCGAAAACCGCCCCAAATGACGCCGTCCTGTGAGAGCAAAAAGGGAAAAACCGCGTCAAAAAAAGTCCACAAAAGTCCCTGCGAATCCTGGCAGCCACAAGCCCCGGTGCGCGCGCACACAGTTCACTGGAACCGGCCACCAGCACGCTCGCCAAACGCATGCGGCATCCGCGCCAACATCGCGCTGCAGCCCTTCGCACGGAGCCCGCGCACTGCCAGCCGCGCGGCGCTTGAGTGCAGCGTGGCGCCCGCGCGCGCTGCCCGCCGCGCTGCCTGCCGCGCGGCGCCCGAGCGCAGGGCGGCGCCCGCGCGCGCTGCCCGCCGCGCGGCGCCTGCGCGCTGCCAGCCGCGCGGCGCCCGCGCGCACTGCCCGCCGCGCGGCGCCCACGCGCTCGCCCGCTGAGTGCGCTGCTGCAGCGCCCGCAGCTGCGCCCTGCACCATCCGCGCGCGCGGCGCCATTTCGCGCCCACGCGACACCCTGCAGTGGCACAGCCCACCAGCAGGACCCCGAGCTGAACCTCACCTCCCAGACCAAAACCAACTCCAAAACACCATTAAAACCAAAATCCAAGCTCCCAACAAAAAAACTGCAAAGAAACACATACCTCGAGCAAAAACCATCGCGCGCGCCGCTCGCCGCGCTCTCCGCTCGGCCTCTCAAGGCTGTAAGTAGTTGATCCCCACGCTCTCATCTCTCATTTCCTTCTTTTTCCCTCTCTATCACTTCTTCCTTCTTCCTCATTCTCCCTTTCTTTCTTTCCTCTGTTCCCTTATGTTTCCTCTGCTTTGAAGTGGAGGAGAAGGGTGACGTGGCGCAGGCAATTAATTAGCTTGGGGCTAATTAAAGAGGGGCGGTTGGCGGCTAATTAAAAGGGAAAAGACAATTCAAGCTCCCATAAAAAAAAATATCTGAAGCCCAATCCTAATCCACTTAATCCATTTCCCATTCTCTTTCTTTCCTTCTTTACATTGCTGCTTCACATACTAAAATCCTAAATTAAATAAATAAATTAATTAATCCAAATTAGGTCAACTCCAAGTCACTTTTTGCCTTCGGGGCCTCCGCACCGGTCCGAAACCTCCCGAACCCCGCTGTAATATGAAAATACACATGTCCACAATTTTTTCTCCTCAAAAATCTCAACCGTTGAGTCGGGGTGCTCAATCCAAGAACCGGCTCCAAAATTGCCAGTTTCGACTCACTTTTTGTTTTCGGATCCTCCGCGTCAGTCCGGAACCTCCCGAACTTCGCTGTAATATGAAAATATACCTGTTCCCAGTGTTCCCAAATTTTCTGTACACCACGGTTGAGTCGGGGCTTTCCCAAAAATCAGTCCTCAATCGGCGCACAAAGCCCGGAAAAACCCCGAATCAAGCTGGGGCTTCCGCGTAGATCCGAATCAACCCGACATCATCTGTAAACACACAAGCAACATGCCCGAGGCAATTTATCCACACTACGCCATCTCACGAAGTCGGTGCGCTATCCGAAATCCAGGTATTCTACAGCTGCCACGTGGCGCGCGGATTGGCGGGTCAACGCACGCGCTACCACGGCGCGTCTCGCGTCTGGCGCAGCGCACCGGTGGACACCCACCGGGCCACGTGTCGCCCGCCCATTGGCGGGCGCAGCGACCCGGCTGGGCCGCCGTGAACCGCGGCCCACGGTCCCCGCCATGGAGCGCGCTGCCACGCGGCGCGCCGCGATTGGCGGTGCGTGTGCGCTGGGCGCGCGGGGGCCGGGTGGAACAACGTGGCACAATAAGGGTGTTTCGGGCGCGCACTGTTCAAGGGTCGGGCCAGATTCGGGCACCCGATTCTTGCGCCCCAAATCCGAGGCCCCCCTTTGGTCTGCTTGGGCTACAAATAGCCCCCTTTCTTGAGCCTTTGGACCCTTTTTCCCCGAGCCCAGCTGTGACAAAGCCCTCAAGCAACCTTGTTGATCATCTTGTGCTGCATCTCCTAAGGGACGGGATGAGTGATTGGCATGTTTATTCTCCTAAGTGATTATGTTGGCTGCAAACACATAATGCTGTGGAATGGATGACATGTTTTACACTTTCGCGGGATTAAGTCGAGTATTTGTTCTGTCTTGATTGTCACGCCCCGGGTGGAAACCAGACCCCGGGCTCGCCAACAGATCCGCCATGCACACGGAATTTTCCATGTACACGAAGCGTCGGTAACCTGCTCAGATAAAATGTACAATAAAAGAGCATAATACAGAGCTAAACTAAAGTACTACATAATATCTCAGACTGGAAAAGAAATAAAAACTGTAAAAAATACAATAACTCCCAGCTCACCAAAATAATACACCCAGCTGGCCAAAGCCATACCACAAAAATAAAAGTGAACTACTACAGTCTGAGTAAAAGGGTACAAATATCTGTCTAATAGCAACTCACAGCCTCACCGGAGATCTATCTACTCAGCGATCCCCTCACCTCGATCCGCTGCCGATGGCCCAGCAGTCTCCCTCAGAAGGCTCTGCAAAACAAGGAAAAGAAAGAGAGAAAAACAACAGTGGGGGTGAGAACCACTAGTAAACCAGTAGCCTCCCCCCTGTGGGTAAAGCCTCAAACTCCGACGTACCCACTAAGTCTACCAGAGGCAAAGAATGAAGAAAGTGGTAAGCTATAAAACTACAGATAAGAAGGAACTACCACTAGTATGCCTCTAAATGCAGGTGCCAAAATGAATGACTGTAAGTATGCATCAGTAACCGCATCTGTCCAAATAAACCCAATCTAGCCACCAGTAAAAACTGGTACCGCCTGCTGCCCGCTATCATCATCGTGCAACCTGATCCGCACCAAAGTGATAGCAATGAGTCAATACCGTCCGGTACCCACTTGGTACCCCGCACGCTTCGAAGTGGCACTCGAGGGGAGCTACCCACACGAGGAAAGTAACCATGTCATAAGTATCATAAAAGCAGGACTGGATCATGACTATGATCAAAGTGGGAAAACCCCTCCACTAAAGAAAACCCCAATCTGATGCAAAGGTAAACATCCGGTCAACCGCCTAATGTCCGCGGTTACCGCAATACCCCACAAGTCCACAATCTGATGAAATAACCAACATCTGGTCAACCGCCTAATATCCGCGGTTTACCACAATGCCCCACAATCCATAATCAAGTATGACCTGTCCCAAACTCCAAAGTCCGACTACACTATCCCAAACCCCTGCTCGAACCCGAGCAATATGAATCAAAAGTCAAAATGAGAAGGAGAAAGAAAACAATCATGGTTTCTCCTAAGTCAAATCCCAATATGATAGTGTAGCAATAAATAGTGGCCTATCTAGATGTCCAACAAGCATGCAACAGTCCTCAAGAAAGATAAAAGAAGAGTATCAAACAGTAACTCCACATGTGTATTAATTAATAGCTCCGCATAAATATAACCATCATGCTAAAATCATCAGCCAACTACACATGTATATAATCCATGGTCCATAATAAATCTCAAAGTGGTACCCGCACATAGATATGTCATCATGTCCTAATACTTAATCCATTTAACCAACTTTTATAAAATCTATGTGCTACACGGCATGTTAATTATCACTATTAAAATATCTCCAAGATCATATTCCAACAACAATATTATCCCAGTAATATTTCCAACATGCTTTATCCACATAATTAATCTCAAATGATAGGCTCGCATTTTATCATTCAATCATGCATGGTAATCAATCAATAAGTCCAAACGGGGAATCCTCTAAATAAACTTAGTGAGTAAATCACAGTAAGAGGTAAGCAACAACTACCCACCTGAAGAGCTGACTGTCCAAATCCCACAGCTGAAAATACCAGGGAATCCAAATCTCCTACTCCAAGGGTCCAGTAATACCCGCAACTCTCCTGGGTACAACATAAAGTCCATAAATCTCAAAAACTACCCCCGCAAACACATACAGAATTCAGTCCAAAGATGTCCTTATTTCACCTGCTGAAAGTGCCCAGAAAATTCCAATAAAAATATCACAGCGATCCTCGCGTCGATACCTTCGAAACGAGTACCTGCACGTCCAAATCCGAGTTCTGCAGGTCAAGATATAAATTCGACAAGGTAACCATCCCTAAAGAATCCCCCAAAAAAAAACTGTAGCACTTAACTCTGGAAAAACAGTGATTTCTCACTTTCGAGAAATTCAGAAAAATCCAAGAAAAATACGGGGACGTTCCTTGCGACGAGTAGATCAAATCAACTCTTTAAACGCCTCGATCCGATGTTCCTACGCCAAGATATAAAATCAACAAGCTCATGCTGTCCAGGAAATCCATCACAGAAAATGGGGTCAAAAGATGCCTCGGGAACCGTGCCAAGAACCCAAAATAAAGCGAAACGATCAACACGGAAATCGAAGCCTTACCTCTCAGGAACATGCTGCCGAAGAAATCGTCCAAAAATTCCTCCTGGTTTGCGCACAGGAAAATTCTGACTGAACTGCGACGGAAATGGGCCGAGAAAAGAGGAAACGTCGAAGCGCACCGCGTCGCAGATGACTCGCTGACGGCACTCCAAAAATTCCAAAACTTCCTAGAGAGATGGAGGATAGAGAGAGGAAGAAGTCTTCTTAAGGACACACCCTCAGATTCTCTCTCTAAAGCTCGGAAAAAGAACAGAAAGGGAGGAAAGTGGAGCTGTATTTATAGGCCCAGAAAACAAATGCCAAAATTCCCACTGTGTCCCAAGAATCGGGCGCCCGAAATATTGGGCTGCTACAGTGCGGCCCAATTCGGGAACACTGTGCGCGCCCGGAAGAGCCCGGCGCGACACGTGTCCGCCAAACAGCGGACAGCGGCGCCCACCCATCGGGCGCCGCCACGTGTCCCAGCCGCCCACGTGTTCCACGTGCCTCGAGCACGTGGGCGGCGTGCACCCGCCAATAGGGACACGCCACGTGTCACCACGCGGTTCACGTGGTCCACTGCCCCCGGTCTACGCGCCGGGTCTTCCGGAAAGTGTCGGCCAACCAGAAGTCGCCACGTGTCCCAGACAAGGCCGCCCTCCTTGACGCCGCCCGACCAATGAGGAGCTGCCACGTGGCAACCTCAACCTTCCGTGCACCCCGGTGCACGACTATTCTGTGGACCGCCCGCCTGCGTGCCTGCCCGCGCCCCGCCCGCGCCTGCTCCGCCGCTGCGCCGCTGTGCTCACGCCGTGCGCCACCGCTCGCCGACTGCCGCCGGTCGCCGGAACAGTATTTCCGGCGGCCGGAATTACTGTTCCGGCGTGAACAGTAATTTCGCGCCGAAAATAAGTGAATACACCATTTTGATCGTTTTCCCGCGCGCTGAGTCCAAATCCGCTGTCCGATTTTCCAAATTCTCATCCGAAATTTTGCCGAAAGCCCCGGAAAAGCCAAATTGATCCGATTTTCGCGCCGGGTCCATTTTAAAAATCCAATTTCGATTCTACAAGCTCCACAACACTGTGTGAGCTTCCTATAGTCACTGATAAAGCCGCAAAAGCTGCTACAAAAGTCCGGGTCATCACATCCTCCCCCACTAAAAAGAGTTTCGTCCTCGAAACAAACTAAACAGCATCCCATAGTCCGATGCCTCACATAAGTAGGGTAGGTGTCCGTCATCTCCGACTCCAGCCCCCAAAACTGTCTGCAACCTCCTTCAAAAATGTGAAGCAAACCTCTAGCTCGAGCCGCCATATCTCTTTTAGCATCCCTGGTACACGAACACCTCCTGGTACACGAACACCTCCTGGTACACGAACACCTCCTGGTCACTATCCTCGCGGCACAATCGATCGTTGTGAAGTACCGAGCCAACCCATCCATCCCGAGCATCCTATTCATGTCCCGCAGCCATCTGGTCGCTGGTAAAATCTAGGACTCAATCTACACCGGGTAGGACCAATGCACTCCCTCCATGTGCAAACTAGGATCGGGAATCTGAACCCCTCGTGGCACGTGGTAACCATCCTACCCCTAACCCAGGCAATGATGCAAAATACTCCTAACAAATGACTAGGATGCTCAAATGCAAATACATGCAAAATCTAATGACAGAAGGTGAAGATAATACTGTCACCACCATGATCGGCTGCTGAAAAGTCCTCCACCTGAGCGGCATATACCTGACCGCTTCTGAGCCGGTGGCCAGTGATCAGAAGAGTGGAAGGGAGGTGACCTGCTCACTGGAGCAAAAGACTGCTGAGGCTGACGTCCTCTGTCAAAATGCACTAGGAGCCGAGGCTGAAGATGGTGCCGTGGAAGTCGATAGGGGGGCATGAAGCTCGAACGTGGCCTGACTGTCCACACTTATAACAACGACCCCACCTCAAATCACAGGTGTGAGACAGATGAGTTCTCCACAGAAAATTACATCTGTCACGACGTCGTGGCTGCTGCTGCGGCTGCTGCTGTTGCTGCCTCTGGGGTCCACCAGAATCTCGTTGCTCAGAATGCCCCTGGCCATGAGACTGAGGCCGCGACGGTCCGTGGCGGTCTCCAAGAACTAGCCTTCCCTCCATCATCAGGTGCTGGTCGCTTCCTCTCAGAACTCTGTGCGACCGAACCCGCTCCTCCCGGCAATCTTCGTGTTGCCCTGCTCCACCCACAGTGCCTGCTCAACGGCTTCACCAAGGGTCTGTAGCCTCCGAGCGTGCACCAGGGTATAGATCTCAGGTCGAAGACCAGACTCGAACAACTCGACCTCATGCGGTCCATCACGGGCAACGAAAGGCACGCAGTTAAGCAACTGCATAAACTCCTGGTAGTACTCCTGCACCGATTTGTCTCCCTGCTGGATATTCTTCAAGTCGTCCTCCAGCTTCCGTTTCACGCTCCCAGAAAAGTACGTTCCAAGTAGCATACGCCGGAACTCGGACCAGGGCAGCTGTCGTGTGGTCTGGAACTCCGCTGGCTCCACCCGACGCCACCATGCGTCAGCATCCCCCTCGAGACAATGCACTGCCATGTGCACTCTGTACTTCGGGTCGATGAAGAAATCCCTAAACAGCTTCTCCATCGAAGATAACCAAGCCTCCGAATCCCACGGTCGCGCGTTCTGCCCCGAGAATCTAGGCGGTCCATACTGGCAGAACTTGGTGAGCTTCTCCGCGATATACTCCTCCTGAGAAGGGGTCAAAGGCTGGGCCGCTCCTCGAGCCCCACTACTCGATGATGGCGCCGTCGGCACACGAAGTGGTACAGGTGATACAGGGGCCTCCAAAACAGTCGGGGACGGCGCCGCCTCTCTCTGGGCTACAAGCTGGTCAATCCTTTGCTCCTGCCGACGGGTATGCTCCGCCAATTGGGCCACCATGGCCCTCAGCTCACTCAACTCCGAAGATCCGGTCTGCTCCGGCTCCTCAGGGGGTGTAAGGGTACCCCGAGTAGTAATCCGACGTCGGGGAGGCATCCTGCCAACAGAAAACACAAGTCAGGACGTAACCACGCACGACCCAATCTAGCGAAAGTCAAAGACATCCCCCTATTTCTGTAGCTTTATGTTGTCTGCAGCCAACATAACCGTTCACAGAAACAAGATATGTCGATCCCTCTTCCCTCATCGGAAGAGTCAAATAACCCAATCACCGACTTTCGCCAACAACATCACGTCTCTCACGCCCTATCATCCTAGGGTCAACATAAGCCTAGGGTTTTCTATAGTCCCAACTGACCTATCCCTAAGCTCTGATACCAACTTAATCTGTCACGCCCCGGTGTGAAACCAGACCCCGGGCTCGCCAACAGATCCGCCATGCACACGGAAGTTTTCCATGTACACGAAGCGTCGGTAACCTGCTCAGATATAATGTACAATAAAGAGCATAATACAGAGCTAAACTAAAGTACTACATAATATCTCAGACTGGAAAAGAAATAAAAACTGTAAAAATACAATAAACTCCCAGCTCACCAAAATAATACACCCAGCTGGCCAAAGCCATACCACAAAATAAAAGTGGAACTACTACTAGTCTGAGAAAAGGGTACAATATCTGTCTAACTAGCAACTCACAGCCTCACAGGAGCATCTATCTACTCAGCGATCCCCTCACACTCAGATCAGCTGCCGATGGCCCACAGCTACTCTGCAGAAGCCTCTGCAAACAAGGAAAAGAAAGAGAGAAAACACAGTGGGGGTGCGACCACTAGTAAACCAGTAGCCTCCCCTGTGGGTAAAGCCTTCAAACTCCGACGTACCCCACTAAGTCTACCAGAAAGAGCAAAGAATGAAGAAAGTGGGTAAGCTATAAAACTACAATAAGAAGGAACTACCACTAGCTATGCATCTAAATGCAGATGCCAAAATGAATGACTGTAAGTATGCATCAGTAACCGCATACTGTCCAAATAACCCATCTAGCCACACAGTAAAAAACTGGTACCGCCACACGCACTGCATTCCGCTATCACCATCGTGCACACCTGATCCGCACCAAAGTGATAGCAATGAGTCAATTGCCGTCCGGTACCATTTGGTTACCCCGCACGCTTCGAAGTGGCACTCGAGGGGAGCTACCCACACGAGGAAAGTAACCATGTCATAAGTATCATAAAAGCAGGACTGGATCATGACTATGATCAAAGTGGAAAAACCCCTCCACTAAAGAAAAACCCCAATCTGATGCAAAGGTAAACATCCGGTCAACCGCCTAATGTTCGCGGTTACCGCAATACCCCACAAGTCACAATCTGATGAAATAACCACATCTGGTCAACCGCCTAATATCCGCGGTTACCACAATGCCCCACAATCCATAATCAAGTATGACCTGTCCCAAACTCCAAAGTCCCTACTACACTATCCAAACCCCTGCTCGAACCCGAGCAATATGAATCAAAAGTCAAAATGAGAAGGAGAAAGAAACAATCATGGTTTCTCCTAAGTCAAATCCCAATATGACAGTGTAGCAATAAATAGTGGCCTATCTAGATGTCAAACAAGCATGCAACAGTTCTCAAGAAAGATGAAAGAAAGAGTATCAAACAGTAACTCCACATGTGTATTAAGTAATAGCTCCGCATAAATGTAACCATCATGCTAAAATCATCAGTCAACTACGCATGTATATAATCCCTGGTCATAACAAATCTCAAAGTGGTACCCGCACATAGATATGTCATCATGTCCCAATACTTAATCCATTTAACCAACTTTCATAAAATCTATGTGCTACACGGCATGTTAATTATCACTATTAAAATATCTCAATGATCATGTTCCAACAACAATATTATCCCAACGTGCTATATCCACATAATTAATCTCAATGATAAGCTCGCATTTATATCATTCAATCATGCATGGTAATCAATCAATAAGTCCAAACGGGGAATCCTCTAAATAAAACTTAGTGAGTAAATCACAGTAAGAGGTAAGCACAACTACCCACCTGAAGAGCTGACTGTCCAAATCCCACAGCTGAAAATACCAGGAAATCCAAATCTCCTACTCCAAAGGGTCCAGTAATACCCGCAACTCTCCTGGGTACAACATAAAGTCCATAAATCTCAAAAACTACCCCCGCAAACACATACAGAAGTCAGTCCCAAAGATGTCCTTATTTCACCTGCTGAAAGTGCCCAAAAATTCCAATAAAAATATCACAGCGATCCTCGCGTCGATACCTTCGAAACGAGTACCTGCACGTCCAAATCCGAGTTCTGCAGGTCAAGATATAAATTCGACAAGGTAACCATCCCTAAAGAATCCCCCAATAAAAACTGTAGCACTTAACCTCTGGAAAAACAGTGATTTCTCACTTTCGGGAAATTCAGAAAAAATCCAAGAAAAATACGGGGACGTTCCTTGCGACGAGTAGATCAAAATCACTCTTTAAACGCCTCGATCCGATGTTCCGACGCCAAGATATAAAATCAACAAACTCATGCTGTCCAGGAAATCCATCACAAAAATGGGGTCAAAAGATGCCTCGGGAACCGTGCCAAGAACCCAAAATAAAGCGAAACGATCAACACGGAAATCGAAGCCCTTACCTCTCAGGAACATGCTGCCGAAGAAATCGTCCAAAAATTCCTCCTGGTTTGCGCACAGGAAAATTCTGACTGAACTGCGACGGAAATGGGCCGAGAAAGAGGAAACGTCGAAGCGCACCGCGTCGCAGATGACTCGCTGTCGCAACTCCAAAAATTCCAAAACTTCCTAGAGAGATGGAGGACAGAGAGAGGAAGAAGTCTTCTTAAGGACACACCCTCAGATTCTCTCTCTAAAGCTCGGAAAAAGAACAGAAAGGGAGGAAAGTGGAGCTGTATTTATAGGCCCAGAAAACAAATGCCAAAATTCCCACTGTGTCCCAAGAATCGGGCGCCCGGAAATATTGGCTGCTACAGTGCGGCCCAATTCGGGAACACTGTGCGCGCCGCGAAGAGCCCGGGCGCGACACGTGTCCGCCAAACAGCGGACAGCGGCGCCCACCCATCGGAGCGCCGCCACGTGTCCCCAGCCGCCACAAGGTGTTCCACGTGCCTCGAGCACGTGGCGGCGTGCACCCGCCAATAGGGACACGCACGTGTCACCACGCGGTTCACGTGGTCCACCTCCCCCGGTCTACGCGCCGGTCTTCCGAAAGTGTCGGCCAACCAGAAGTCGCCACGTGTCCCAGACAGCCGCCCTCCTTGACGCCGCCCGACCCATGAGGAGCTGCCACGTGGCAACCTCAACCTTCCGTGCACCCGGTGCACGACTATTCTGTGGACCTCCCGCCTAGCGCGCCTGCACCGCGCCCGCCCGCGCCCTGCTCCGCCGCTGCGCCGGCTGTGCTCCGCCGTAGCGCCACCGCCGCCGCCTGCCGCCGGTTCGCCGGAACAGTATTTCCGGCGGCCGGAAATTACTGTTCCGGCGTGAACAGTAATTTCGCGCCGAAAATAAAAGTGAATACACCATTTTGATCGTTTGCGTCGCGCTGAATCCAAATCCGCTGTCCGATTTCCAAATTCTCATCCGAAATTTTGCCGAAAGGCCCCCGGAAAAGCCAAATTGATCCGATTTTTCGCGCCGGGTCCATTTAAAAATCCAATTTCGATTCTACAAGCTCCACAACACTGTGTGAGCTTCCTATAGTCACTGATAAAAGCCGCAAAAGCTGCTACAAAAGTCCGGGTCATCACATGTTGAATCTTCTCTGAGTCTTCGATTGCTGATTGACAATTTGATCACTTCAAGACTCGACTCAACTCACGAAATATGCCAACACAAAAAGGCGTAACACTATGCAGTTTTGCTTTTTACTATGCCATGCAACAAGGCAATGGCCAAGATAAAACATGCACCACTCGTGCTCTTCCGATTATCCACAGATCCTGCCCAATCGGCATCTGAATATCCTATAATGTCAAGCGTTGTTCCCATAGGATACCAAATTTCAAAATTCAAAGTTCCTTTGATGTGCCGGATGATCCTTTTCACACGCTTTCAGGTGAACCTCCTTTGTGCTGATTGATATCTCGCGCAAATTCCAACACTAAAGGATATATCCGGGCGACTAGCCGTGAGATAGAGTAGACTTCCAATCATACTGCGATAAAGCTTCTCGTCTACACTTTCACTAAGTGATTCACTTCCTAATCCCTTATTGCTAGTTCCCATAGGAGTCGGAAAATCTTTAGAATCTTCTAATCCGAATTTCTTCACCAACTCCTTTGCATACTTGGATTGACATAGATGAATGCCTTCTTCATTTTGTTTTACTTGCAATCCAGAAAGTATGTCAGTTCCCCCATCATGAACATCTCAAATTCGCTTTCCATGGTTTCAGCGAATTTAGAAGCATCATTGTCTCTAGTTGCCACCAAATACAATGTCATCGACATAGATTTGTGCTACAATGAATTATCCTGATACTGCTTCACAAAGAGAGTCCGGTCTGCTCCCCCCTCGAGTGTAGCCCTTTCCAATAGGTGCGTTTGTTAGCCTTTCGTACCATGCTCGCGGTGCTTGTTTTAGACCGTAAAGAGCCTTTTTCAAACGAAAAATATGGTTAGGTTGTTTATAGTCTACAAAACCTTTCGGTTGAGCCACATAAACTTCCTCATTTAAATGCCCATTTAAAATGCGCTCTTAACGTCCATTTGAAAGAGTTTTATTTTAAAATGACAAGCAATTGCAAATAAGATACGTATTGACTCGAGTCGAGCAACTGGGGCGAACGTCTCATCAAAGTCTATTCCTTCAATTTGCGAGTAGCCCTGAGCAACTAATCGTGCTTTATTCCTGATGATGGTACCATCCTCGTTTTTCTTATTCTTGAAAATGCACTTAGTACCGATCACGTTGTGTTGCTTTGGTGGCTTCGTTAATTCCCAGACTTTGTTTCTTTCAAACTGATGGAGCTCTTCCTGCATTGCTTCAATCCAGTAGTCATCCTGAAAAGCTTCATCGATGTTCTTTGGTTCAATCATGGAGACGTAGCATGCGACTCCACAAACCAACTGTCTCCGAGTTCTAACTCCTTCTTGTGGGTCTCCAATCATGTTAGATTCCGATGATCGTTGGAGATACGTAACGTTTGGGGTAACGAGTAGTCGGAGGTACATGTGATAATTCCTGCACATTAGATACACTTGAAGAACCATTAGATGCATCAACTTTATTGAAAGAGTTTATTACGCGAAGATGCATTTACAGGAGTATCATCATCTAGAGACATATCAAGGGTAGATTTATCAGATGCAAAGTGGAAAGCTTCATCTACTTTAACATTTATAGATTCTATCATCGTTTTAGATTCCAAGTTAAATACCCGATATGCTCTACTGTTAGTAGAATACCGATGAAAATCCCTTCGTCGCTTCGAGAGTCGAACTTACCAAGGTTTTCCGCGATCACGCAGAATAAAACATCGACTCCCCAAAGATACGAAAATATTTTGATATTCGGGTTTTCACTACTACCACAGCTCATATGGGTATTAAACGTTCCAGGGCAGCAAATACACTCGATTATTACATAGACAGACGGTGTTCACAGCTTCAGCCCAAAAATATAACGGTAAATTCCGGCTATGAAGCATCACACGCGCCATCTCTTGAACAATCCTGTTTTTGCGCTCAATAATACCATTCTGCTGAGGTGTATAGGGTGCTGAGAATTCATGTTTTATCCCATTGGAAGTGCAAAAATCAATAAATTTAGAATTAATGAATTCTCCACCTCTATCACTTCGAACACGAACGATCTTTTCATTTCTTTCATTCATAATACGATGACAAACCTCATGAAAAGAGTCGAAGTATCCGCTTTCTCTTTTAGAAAAGTTACCCATGAATACTAGAGAAATCATCAACCAAAAGGAAAATATACCATTTACCTCCCAAAGATGGTTGACGAGTTGGCCCCATTAAATCCATATGCAGTAATTCCAAGGGCCGGTTGGTACCAACGTGGTTCAAGTTCTTGTGTGCGGCCCTTGATTGCTTTCCCTTAAGACAACCACCACACACAATATTTTCTTTGAATAAAAGTTTAGGAACCCCCTTAACCACGTCCTTATTTGAAATCCTTGCTAGTTCTTTAAAATTTATGTGACCTAGCCTTTCATGCCAAAGAGTTTTCATTATCCAAAGAAACTAGGTTACATTTTTCAGAATTTTGTTTGAAACAACATAGCAATTATTTTCCGATCTAACCCCTTTTAAAAAGAATACCTGGTCCTTATCAGTTACAACACATTCTACAGAAGAAAAATTAACTGAGAACCCATTGTCACAAAGTTGACTTATACTAATGAGGTTAGTCTTAAGGCCTTCTACAAATAAACATTATTCAAAACCGGGCCTTCTGGAATAGCGATTGTTCCCTTTCCAACAATTTTGGAAGAACGACCGTCTCCGAAAACAACATGTCCTCCGGAGATTTTCTCTAAAGTTTGAAAACAGTTTTTTGTCACCGGTCATGTGACGGAACATCCACTATCCAGATACCAAGACGAATTATCATAAGCGTGTAAAGAAGTATGAACAACAAGACAAGGGAAGATTTCACCTTTGCGCACCCAAACCATTTTGGATGCGTTGGCAATGTTCTTGAAGTTATTCTCCTTGGCAAAAGCGTCTTGATCGATTCATCGCTTTTTCTTGACGTCGTCTTGTGTAGTGAACTACCAAGGCTCTTTTCCTTTGAAAGTTTTTCCTTGATTTTCGGTGAATCACCTTTTTGGTAGTTTGGTGCAAGAGGTGCTTGATTTGCTCGTTTTGCTCCCATCTTGCAATTTCTCCTTATGTGCCCTGCAAAACTACAACGAAAACATACCTTAGTGCTTGACGATCCCGAAGAGGGTGAAGTAGGTTTGTTGTCGTGTTTTGTCGTCAATTCCGGTGTCGGAGGAGGAGATACCGACTGGGGCACAAAGACTGTCCCAACCGAACTAAAATTGTCTTCAGTTCGATTGTATCCGAGGCCAAATTTGTTTGTTTGACCAAGACCAAGCATCTTATCCAACTTACTCCTTCCAGAAGAAAATTGCTTTAAATCATCCTTGAGTTGAAAATGGTCTCCGTCATTTCCATTTTTTTCCTGTCGAGCCTCGCCGTAGAGCTTCAAGAAGTAATTCGCTTTATCACCATATCTACATAATTCTTCTCGAATGCTCATTGGACTCTTGAAGGGAAACATTTACTTTGATCAGATTATCCCTTTCCACTTCAAGAGCGTTTGAGAGAGAAGTTGCCCTTTTTGCTTCTTCTTCGAGATCCTGCAATCTCCCTCTCAAACTCTTGTTTTGCTTAGCCAGTTTCTTTGAATCCCTCAGAAGTTTATGGTAGGCAAAAGCAAAGTCTTCACCTTCAGAATTATCCGATTCATCGTCCGTTGCATTCTTTTCAACTTGGGAGGAGTTGGACAATGACTCGGATGTACTTGCCATAAAGCATATGAAGGTGAAGATGTGGACGCGTGGAATGTCGTTGCGTTTTCTTCCCTCATCACTGGAAGATGACTCATTTGACGTTGAGGTGTCATCCCAAGTGACGGCTTGCATCGCTTTCTCTTTGCCGGATTCTTATTGGACACTCCGTCGAATATGGTCGTATCCTCGGCACTTGAAGCATTGGACTTGTCCTTCTGAGCTTTTCTTATCCTTTGAAAAACTTCTTGCTTTCTTGACTTTTGGCTTGAAAAACCTTTGCTTTCTTTCTTCCACTTTCGGAGGATGAAGTTTTACTTGAATTACCCCTTCGTTCGTTTCGGCGAAAATTTCTTGTCAAGAGAGCAAGCTGCTTCTCAAAGTCCTCCATAGATAGGTTCTCGTCATCGCCTGAGGAGGATGAATCCGCGTCTTCTTCTTTTGTAGTTTTCAACGCAAAACCTGAAGACTTAGAAGAGATGCTTTTCCAGAAGAATAGTTAGTAGGAAGTGTCATTTCATAAGTTTGTAATGAACCAACTAATTCTTCTACACGGATTTCGTCCGGGTGTTTTATAGTTTCAATGGCCGTAACCTTGGAACGAAATCTTTCAGGAAGAGTTCTTAAGATCTTTCTTACAATTTTAAATTCTGGAATTCTCTCCCCAAGTTAGCACATGTGTTTACGATGTCTTGCAATCGTGTATAGTAGTCTGTGAATGATTCATTTTCTGCCATGAAAATAGAGTCAAACTTGCTCGTAAGCATTTGCAGCTTTTTGAATCTTCACAAGGTTAGTTCCCTCATGTGTAACTTGAAGAACATCCCAGATTTCTTTCGCAGTCTCACATGCCGAGACGCGAGAGAACTCAGTTGTGACAAAGCATTAAATAAAGCTTTAATTCCTTTGCCATTGTAAGAAGATAATCAATCTCTTCCTTGGTCCATTTCGACCTAGGTTTGATGGTGCGAACATCAGCAATAATTTCAGTTGGATTAGACCATCCTATTCATGATTGCCACACCCGTTCGTCGATGGAAATTAAAAGGCTTTCATCCGTACTTTCCAATAGGCATAATTTGTTCCATCGAAGAATGGGGGTCTGTTGATGTTTCCACCTTCAACCATTGTTTACAACCCTATTCCCTCTCTGATACCACTTGTTGGGTTTTATATATATATGGATCTAAATAGGGGAAAAAACCCTAGAGGGGGGTGGGAGTTGTAAACGTTTAAACACTCAAAAAATCGTTGCGCAATAAAACCCATGCGGAAATAAAAAATAACACGCAATTTTTTACGTGGAAAACTCCAAACGTCGGAGTAAAAACCACGGGACCGATAACGGATGAAATCCACTAGAAATTAAACACGTACAAAGGTGATATACCGCTCACAGACGACTCAACCTTTTCCATACGCTCCTAGTTGATCTTCTCCGCTCGCTCCGCAACGCTTCCTCGAATCCACGATTAGCGTCCAAGCGCCGAATCCACGGCGTCTGACGTAAGATCCACCGTCCTTCACCCAGTAGCACACGTCTCGAATCCACGAACGTACCTCTTCCGAATCCACGAGAGCGGTAGCACCTTGAAATCCACAAGGCCACGCGTCCCACGCGCCGATTTTGGGAAAATCATTATTTTTGGGTGGTGATGATCCGCCGAATACTTAGATTAAAATAGATCGGAAATACCATCTAAGTATTCATTAATTTGATTCTACTCAAAATCTGAGTATGAAAACCTAGAATCAAATCATCAATATAGATGAAGAAACATAGGATTAAATCTATTGATTTCCTTTCTTCTCTATAGGTGGATTTTTCTTTTTATGGTCTATTTTGATTTATATTTTTCGGCTTGCCCTAGAAAATGGAATCATTAGGTCTATTATAGGTTAGAAACTGTTGGAAAGAGGATAAGAATCAAAAACTAACCTTGTTGCTGGAATTTTACAGGACGAGATCCGGACTGGATTTACGGCGATCCGGACTTCGTAACGACACAGACAATTTCCAGAAAAACAAAGGTTCTAGATTCGGACTGAAGTGCCCGATCCGCACTGTAATACTTTCATAAAACCCATGTTCGGGTCCGGATCCGAAAAAGGCATGGATCCGGACTGGATTTTGTGGTATGAACAAACCCCCTTCCGTTATCCGACTTGCCGTGTCTGATCCGTCCTGAACATGTCCCATGTCAGTTTTTGATTTTTATGCAATTAAAAATTCATCCTAGTGTTTCTACACTATAAGAATTATTCAGATCATCAAAATTAATGAGTTACCATACCTGATCCTGTTGAATTCTTCTTTCTTCAGATTGAGGTATATGATCCAAGCTTCTTCATCTTCAATCTTCAAGACTTAATACTTTCACAGAAATTCGCCAAAATAACATCCTTAACAAAAGACATAGGTTATATCCTTAGTAAGTCTTTAACACATGCCACTCATGCAATCCCTAAGGTTATGGCCACTCATTATCTTATACATTAGGTTTCTTCTAGTTATCATGCGCCAGGTGTTCACATCCCATTAGTATAAAATGTTGACACTAACTATGCACTACTTGTACATATACCTCAAGGCCTGCAACTCAATCATGCTCCAGAGACCTTAAAGCCCTTACACTAGACATAACTCTAGTGGCCTATTAAACATACTTCTAAAATGAAAAGCAAAGGAAAATGGAGAGGTCACCCGTTTTGTTAACTATCCCCCACCTCTTGTTGTTCTTGAAAGAGAAAATTGGATTGCTCTATGGTAGGTCCCACAAGAGCCTAAAATAAAATGAAACCTTAAAAATATCATTCACATGATTTCTTAATTCCAGAAAAATATAACAAGATAACCCTAGTTTTACGCTTGCTGCTTGGATGGGTCTTTGACAAAAAGAAAAGCAGAGAAGAGTAGGAATCCCTCATGTTGAGTACCCATAATAAAAGAGACAGTTGATCTCTTTACTTCCTTAAAAATCTCCAAAAATTATGGAAAACCCCATTTGAGAGTGTTTCAATGCTTCTTGAACCCAAGAAAAATCCCAAAAAGGGAACCCTAAGATTTTTTGGGCTTACCTCTTTTGATGCTTTTTTGCCAGGAAAGAGAAGAGGTGTTAAAGCCTTCCTTGAGACC